>SNQJ01S0011043.1:248427-272387 GCA_010110895.2 Picea sitchensis
TCTTTGCATTAATAAACTGCTCCAAGTGGCCGCGTTGGCTGGGGCCGTGGATGTTTCCCTGTAGGGGTTTTACCATGTGAAAACATCGGTGTGTTGATCTTTGATCTGGTTATGTGAGTGGTTACTGAAGGTGTTCGTCCTCTATTGGAATACCTGTGTTGTCGAACACTCCTGATATTTGTAGCTGGTATGTTTCATTTTTTCAGCATGTTTGTTTCCATTTCGGAACATATTTCCTGCAAATAGATTTAAAAACTTACCAAGTTTGTGAACTGTCCATACTCTCCCTGCAAATGTAATCATTGATAATATGACTACAACACATAGAAATAATAGTTTTTCCTACATACATAGTGCACGACAATTCACAAGTTCCATTCAAGCCCCAAATTGATAATTAAATGCATAGTCTTTCTGACTATCTTATTGAGAAATTAATTAGGTGATTAAAAAGACTCATCACTATGGTAATCCAAAAGAAATCTCCTCTTATTTATTTAGTCTTCAAAACTATTCCTTTAATTTTGCTAATGAAATGTTGTTCAAACCATATCTCAGGATAGCCTGTGTGTGAACCCTATTACTTTTATTTGATAGAAACTCTCTTTTAGAAAATTTTCCCACTTCATTTCTCTTTTAGATAATGTGCCCACAACCAATAATACCTTCTACACTCACAAATAGAAATCACTATGATGGACATAAACCAAGAGAAGTTATTTTGATCTACTGAGCTAAAATACATAAGAAACAACATTCGTCTTATACGGAATTGACAACGAAATTTTCTCAAAAGAATGAAGAGGAACATCCTATTAATCATGTACAATCCAAAGTTAATCCATAAATCATGGCTGCATGACCAACCATGAAACATATCCATGAATATTTGAAAGGTACAAAAAATATTCTGAAGAAGTCACACCAACCATTTTACAATCATCTCTGAAAGGCGCAAAAATTATTCTAAAGAAGGCACACCAACCATCTTACAATCATCTCTATTCAATTCTAAACTTCCTCCAATGAAAGGTGCAATTTCTGATTTGTAGAAACATCCCTAAATAAATTTGATTCTAACTTTATTTTGGAATTGATGCTGAAAGGAATGTTAATACATAAGATCTCAAGAGAGCTACTTGAGTGCAAAGAAAATTTACAACATGTAATTACACATAGTCTCTTGCTTTTTTTTCCTTTACTACTAAAGTTTTATTTATTTCAAAATTGCATGCGACATATTATTAATCTAATCTTGATGATGGCGTCTATTTGGATACAATGGGTGTATGAAAGATAAACAATAAAATCAAATTTCTACTAGCTTTGTTTAAACATCAAAACTATTTTTTACATAAAGCTACAATCTGAAGAACTATCACAACAAGAACTTACGTTGAAATAGAAGTTCAACATATATTGATGGTTAAATTGTTCTTGGCATAATAATTTTCTTCTTCTTACATCCATGAAATAGAAACTATGTGATTGTCAAAATGAATTGTTCATTAAAATAATTGGTTGTAGTTCTTGTTCCTTCAAATATTTTGTTTGCACAAACTATAACCATTGTTAAAAAACTTGAGATATGAATATTCCTGAGAGGTTCAAGATGGATGGATTGTTTCTATGCATTGGCCTACTTCACTTATTGGTGTGTATTCATTTCTCATATTTTATCTATTAAACTTCCCTACTGACTCTATATTAATATTTCACAACCTTTGCAAAGGGTCGAAGATGAGTTGAAATCATATGCCAAAATGGTCTTTTTGGCCTTAGGAAGGTTCCTATAGAGGTCCTGCTGAACTATAGTGTCTTAAAAGAGGTTAATGTAGAAGTTGAATCTAAAATATGGGCCAAAGAAATTCTAGTTTAAATTTCTTAGGCGTGGCCCCTTATACCTAAGCATGATGAAACAAATAAGCCCAAAAGTGGCATTGATGGAACCAACATAGACAAAGAAAGCAATGGAGACATGTTTATCAAAGGTCCAATATGGTAATGTATCTAAGGCCGCAAAATTAGACTCAAACTAAAATATTTCCATTGATAAAATTGAATCAATTTTTGCAGAAATACCAGGTCTAGCCAGAAAAATAACAGTGTTCAAAAGTGGAAGGAATGTTCAACGGATATAATAAAATATAGGAAACTATGGTTGGAAAATATTCAAGTGTTAAAAATGAAAATAAGAGATTAGAAAAACAACAAGGTGTTCTTCTATACATATTTATAGGTGTTCTATAATTCATGTAATGAATAAAATTGAATTGAATGAAATCAGAGATAGAAACTAAAAAGACTAGGGGAATACTATGAACAAACCTTGTTAAAAATTTCCATGTAAAGCAGAGTGTATTGTCTTTCACGATTCAAGATTGAGCATCCCATTGATCTATTGTTCTAGATACATATAAGAACCATGTTTTTGGTAGCATATTTTCCTTCCTCCATAGAGATCACACATGAAGAGAACATACAGAATTTGGTGGGATAACCTATACTTGTAATACCTTTAAAATTACACCAACTCACACTAAGTTTTCCTTTTAGTTTGGGTATTTTTTGGAAAACTAAAATTGAAATATTGTTTACATGACATGATTTCCAACACATGGACTACACAACCATACAAATAGTATCCAAGGATGTAGAAAAGGGAAAAATTGGTTCCAATATTGATGCTAAATAGGGTCACGACTGATTAGAGTGGTCTTATTTAGTTTATAAGTTTTGATGATTCTATCATTAAAAAAATGATTTCCAACACATGGACTACACAACCATACAAATAGTCTCCAAGGATGTAGCAAAGGGAAAAATTGGTTCCAATATTGATGCTAAATAGGGTCACGACTGATTAGAGTGGTCTTATTTAGTTTATAAGTTTTGATGATTCTATCATTAAAAAAATATTAAGCACATAGATATTACAAGGCACGACTTAAAATATAAATTGATTCTATGAGATACTACATTTTTCTTGTACTTTGTTTGTAATTTGAATCTACGTACAAGATTGGTTGAAAGTGAATTGTAAATAGAAAAATTTTAGAATTTATGATCACTACCAAGGATCCCATATTGTTAGATTGTAAGAATTATATATATATTTTTATTCTGTAACACTATACTGTATCTATTTTTTGTTGTTGAACTTTAATTTCATTGTTGGAATTTCAATTGGACATTATTTACAGGATAATGTTGGAAAATAAGAGTATATATATTAAGCAATGTCAAAAACCCTGTTTTACATGTAATCTTCCTTATTTTATATGCATGGAGCCCTCTTGAGAGGTGGAGGAAACCCAAAAGAGAATTTGGCCTAATAAAAATAAATGCTATACTAAGTACCTAAAATACCTAAAATTATTGCATTTTATATTTGCTAATGAAGGAGGTGAAACCATGGTTGATGATGAAAGGTGAAGTATTGGTAATGATATCAATCTCCTTAATTTATTTAAAATCCACCTTAGCCTCCTGCAATGTTTCCATTATTATATATTTTCTTTCTAGACCTACATATCTCTTATACCTCCATAATATCTCTTATTAGTAATTTTAGAGTTGCATTAGGGATTCTCAATTTTTTCTTTTACTATAATATCATTGATTTCATTTCATTTAATTAGTGTACATATCACCGTTTTCGTTACCATGTTAAGATATATTTAGATTCCATGGAGATTTTTCCTTGAACTCATCTAGTTGATGTTTCATAGCAAGTTTCTTCACTAACAATCACAAGTCAATCAAATCCATGTTGATCGCTATTTAACTTCTTGTGAGTTGTGGTTATTTTGTGGAATTGGAACCATCTAATATTTATGAACAATTTATAAAATCACATAATACAAGCAAGACAAACTTCAAGTAGAGTTTCACTTATAAATCAATAAATATTATGGGCCAATATATTAACAGATCTTGTTCAAACTCACAAGACTATGTAAACGTAAGAGCCAATCTATTGAAATTATTTTCTTTTTGGCCAAATGATGACTAAAAGTCATTTTCAATGAAACCTTAGAGTTAAAATAAACTCTTAATCCAATAGTATGGACTAGATTAAGGTTTATAGGTCATAAATGAGGTCCATGGGATTCATTGCCGACTTTGATGAAGAGTTATTCATATACAATTTTTCTAAACAAATGGAAGAAATAATGTACCAAAGATTTTTTGGAGATAAAGAAAATGCAATATGATATTTTAGCATTACTTAAATATTGAATTGGTGAAGACAATGAAATTCCTATCTTGAGTTAGATATCACACTACCTTTTCTTAAGTGATGTTCAACAATGATACTATATTTTTTGGTATACTTCTCATGTCCACTTTTGTTCTTATTACAATAAGTGTTATCACTAAAATTTCGTCTGCAAATGGTTACAAGAATCTAGCATCTCCAAACACCTATTAGTTCACCTGCAGCTCCAAAAAAGCATTTCCAAAAGGCACAAACTATACAATTGGTTATAAAATTGACATGTGCAGAAATACTACAGGAAGCGCGTGCACGTGCGCAGGCCAAAGAAGCCAAACGAGTGCACATGCGCCCGATGCGCAACTGTGTACGATAAAAGATGTGCAATCATGTGAATGATGCATTTAATGTTCTTGTCGGCCCCTCACCCACTTCTAGTTCAGCTCCTAATTCGATTTGACCCTCAAATCTGAGCTAAATCCGCATGGGGGCTGGTCAAGGAACCAAGGGTGCCCTAAAGGGCCCCTTGTTCACACTAAAGACCGGTTGGATAATGCCTCAAATATTTTCTATAAAAAGAGGCCATGGGTGCACTATGAATTCAATAATCTCATTGTATTTTTATGCTACCTCTATTCTCCTTCAAGGAACCTCTTTTCTTCAAGGAGCATACTAGCAACATCTCATTAAGCTATTCACCTCACCTCTTGAGGGAATAATATTGGATTTCTTCACCATTTCCTTTCTAGTTTTCCATTTGTAAGAAGAGATCTCACATAGGGGAATCATGATCCCTCCATTGGAGGAAGAGGGGATCCATAAGTCCCCCTTTTTCTTTGGTGTTTGCCCACTAATACAATTTATCCATTGGTGGAATTATTATTGGTCTTTTGATTGAGTTTTGGTTCAAGTTTCCTCATGCATTTTAGTTTTCTTTATTTAGTTATTTATTTAGTTGTTGTTAGCTTAGTTATTTGTTTATTTCATGTGATTGATTCATTTGATTCATACACTAACCTCTGTCTTGTATAGCAGGGCCAACTAGACTTGCAAGTGTGCCTCTTTTGCTCATTCAAGTGGTGAAAAGGATACAACGGATTGGCGACCATACTAGGGATAAAGTATCAATTTCCTCCCTATTTGGGTTGTTTGAGCACTTATTTTTGACTCATTTTCCTTGCAGGGATCATAATTTGGCCTAGCCCTACCTACAAAGAGTTGAATTTGGAGCTGTAAGAGGAGAATTCCACCTAAAAATTTCCTCCCATATGCGTATCAAAACGTGCGTGGGTTTTCCATCCCACAAGAGCGTCTTCCGAGCATTATGTACCAATAACACTGTGTTTCTCAGCGCATTCTGTGCATAGTGCTCCAACAGGTCATCATTTCTCTGCACATTGGCGCCACATGCGCCTCTGTCTAAACTATGATCCGCGCATCTGTTTAGAATTCCAACATTGTAAGAGTTTTTTATGATGTTTTGAAGGCCCCTAGCCTTCAAAATATTTCTTTGATGCAATTTGTAAATGCACCACACTTAGATTCCATTACCACATGAAGGGTTAGTCAAAACATAGGTACTTAGGGGGTTAAAAAGAACCATATTTCTCCTCTTTTTCTTTGAGTTTCCACATGGATGGCTTGTTTTGATTGTAAAAGTTAAGTTAAGATAATTTACTATCACATATATAAACATTTTCATTGGGACCAGAAATCAAACTTCAATCATTGAGTATGCTCTTCTCTCACACCGTAGAGAAATCTTGAGAATCAGAAAAAAGATTGAGGGAATATTTCATCTCCCTTAAAACAAAATCTTTAGGAGAGGACAAAGCTCCCCCAGGGCTCCTCTTAGTTTATTTTCAAAACATCTTAAATTTGTAAGGGACCATACATGCCCACATGTTGCAAAGATTAGGATAGTTTTTGAAGCTACTTTCTTAGTTTACATCACTAGGGAAGTTTAAATATTATTGTAAAGGGCCCATACATGCCCACATGCTTGCAATATAGGATAGTTTTTTGAAGCTTTCGTAGATTAAATCACATTAGGGAGTTTAAAGGATTGATAAGGACCCATATGTCCACACGATAGTTCTTTAGGGACTTTAAAATTCTGCAAGGTTGTACCAATGGAATCTAGTAAGATAGGTAATCAAAAATTGTAAGGACCACATGAAGTCCACATGTTGCAAGGTGACACCTAACTTATTAAAAATTTGGCACATTGTATCACTTTTTCACACACAAATCCACTACTCACTCACATAATTTCATCTCAAATTGTGGAGGTTGAAATAGGTTTCCTCCAAAGGGATTCTGAAACATCCCACTATTTCTTCAAGGAATTATCCACTCCCACTTAATTCAAACGAGATTGGTTCACACCCCCAATCTATCAAAACAACCACATCTAATTTTTTTCTAAAAACTCACTACATTTTCCTCCATAGGAGGTGCCAAAAGAATTTTTTTAGTCTAGGTAGGATCTCGGGGATAAGCATCCAAATAACTCCCCGTTATCTGGTTCTCCCATCTTCAAACATTAGAAGTTGACAAATAGAGAAATTTAAAATCCTCTAAGTCAAGTGTTCCTACACCATAAGGAAGGGAGATACCCGTGAAGGGTCGAAGGCCAAGGTCTGGTTTTTCTGTGCGTCCCCCCTTTAGGAACCCACCTCTTGGAAGGGATCCATCCCGTGACCCATTTCTGAGGCCGAAAATCTAGATGTCTCACTTTGACCAAGGTACCTAGTGGCCAATTGGGGGCTGCAATTGCACTTTGATCAGATTTTGTGTGGCTATTGGGAAATATCGCAATCTCTTTCGGGATATGCACCCTCTACCCCTCATTATAACTGATTATTTCATCCTTCACTAGTTCCTCTTCCGGTGGCTTCAGACCCCACTGTTGAGTGCTATTGGAAGGTCCATTCCTATTTGAGAGGAAGGATGTTACGTCTTTTTAGGACATGAGCATTTGTTTTCTTTGTTCTCCCATGCGGATAAAATCCACCTACCCACATGTATGCTTCTTTTCAATTGATTTATGTATGATGCTCTTTTGATTACATGTGATTGTGAGATATATTGTGAAGGTCCATATTATACAAGTCTCTTTTTCATTTTCTTCTCTCATCACCATTTTGCACACATTCCACTTTTCTAGTTGGACATCATAGGGGACCCACAGAATCCTCGTCGTTCTAGATTCTTGCAAAATCTCCCTCCTATCCTAGGAGGATTTACTAGTTTCGCCAAATCACCGTCCTAGTTTCGCCAAATCACCGTCCCAACCATCTCACACCCCTATGAGTGATACCATTTTGGGATAAAATTTTCTTGGTTCCACTTTAATTGGGTCCACTTCCCAAGGTCATCCATCCACTATCTCTCCCTCAGAAGGAGGCAGAGGGTATACTTCTTCACAAGGGAGAAGTACACCCCCACAAAACCCCCCTCAAGGGTCAGGTCCACTACCTGCTCACACCATGGCTGGAACTAATTCTCCAATGCCACTCCACATGCCATATTTGGCCTCCCTCAACATACTGGATCTGAGTAAGATCACGAATGATCCTATATTTCATGACCCCACATGGCATGAAATGCCTACCAAACTCCCTTCAAACATTCCCAAGTTTGAAGGAAAGGTGGGAGAATATCCCGCTAACCATATCATTACATTCCACTTATGGTGCTCTTCAAACAACATCATGGATGACTCTGTTCGATTAAGGTTATTTTAGTGCACACTCATAGGTCCATCAGCCAAGTGGTATGTGGACGAAAAATCAGGGCCCCATGTGACTTTTGAATCATTGGCCAAAACATTTTTGACCTTCTTTCAACTACCAGTTCTCCTGAAAATGGTCTAGAACTTCTCTTTGAGTTTAATAAAACCTTATCCACACATATCGCCGACCACATTCACGAATGGCATCGGCGACGTAGTTTATGCAAAGCAAAAACCACCAAAGAACAATGCCTCGATTGGTTTCTCAGATCTCTCATCCCTCTCCTTGATAAAGATGTGGCCTCCACCTTCCTCCAAACTAAAGAGGTAGCCATCAACAAGGCCCAACAATATGACCTCATTTATGCTCAATTATGATACTTATACACAGTACTACCTGATGCCCTGAGACCCATACCACTTGTCTAGGAAAAACCTGGGATGTCTCACTCAGTGGATGGATTGATTGGTACCATAACACACCACAACCCGTACATCCAACCACCACCTATGTATGGTACACCTCAATATACATTGATGTATGGAGGACCCCCTTATTACCCTCCCCCCCCTTATTAGCATCCATACCCTGCTGTCCACCCTCCACCCATGAGTGGACCCTCACCAACATTCATGATGCGCTCAATTGTTCAACCAAGTTCGGGTACCCTTTCTACCTCAACTTACACCTTGAGCACTAGTGAAGGTGCTACGCCTTCCTATGCACCCTATGGGTCATTACCACAAAATAATCCATTCTTTCCATTTCCTGGTCCTCCACAACCCATTGCTCCTCCACAAGGATGACCATACGTTGGGTTTAACTTTGTTCAACCCTCGCCCATTAAGCAATTTCAAAATTTTGAACAACTGAATACAGAAAATCTGGTCCATCAACTAAATAATGCCAAAAATAAAGGACAAAACCGAAACAATAATAACCCAGGACTAGGGGGAAACAACCCCCAACAGAACCAACCTGTTGGGGACAACCATAATCAGGGGAACTAGAACCCCCAAGGAGGAAATAACAACAAACTCCAAGGGAGGAACAATAGAAACAACCTCCAGATGAACTTCCCTTGTGCCCTTTGCAGTGAGCATGGTCATTATACTCACCATTGCCCCCAAATCACTGACTTAAAATGGATGAAAGATTCCATGAATGCGCCATGTCCTCCAGCATCTCATGCCCCTCAGCAGGCCCCACAACAATATTTGCAAAAACCACCCTCGACTGTGTTGCAAAACCCCATTCCACACCAAGGTGTGATGAATACCCAGCAGGAGATGCATCCTGCCCCACCATATATGGGACAATATCAAAACCCTGGGAATCCAGCAAATCGCACTATCCTCCTCACTAGCGAAGAAGAAATTCTTCTACAAACATGTAGTCGGAAATACAGTGCACCCCCTGAATCTACTCCCACCACTTCGAAAGAAACTCTAGTTACATCCGAACAAACTTTGATGAATCGATGCCCTAACACTGAACCACCCATTCGTATTTCTCACATCCCATTACGATGAAATGTCAACAACCCTCAGGCTAGGGCGACACACAATTACAGTCTGGTCGTTGACTTGGAGCAATCTCCTACAACCATGTCAATCTTGGAGGTCCTCCAAACCTGTCTCACTCAATGGAAATCATTT
This sequence comes from Picea sitchensis, assembly GCA_010110895.2. Classification (NCBI taxonomy): domain Eukaryota; kingdom Viridiplantae; phylum Streptophyta; class Pinopsida; order Pinales; family Pinaceae; genus Picea; species Picea sitchensis. The sequence goes on from SNQJ01S0011043.1 coordinate 258,042, forward strand.
CTTTTTGCCTTGGGGGCAATCGACCCTACTGATACTAGACTCATCACATTTGATATAGATTATGGGGAACCCCGTATCCCCGCTTTGATAGCTTTCCAGATACCAGTCAAAATTCGGAACATCACAGTTCATCAATGTATCATCGATGAAGGTGCATCCACATGCATCATGTCCAAAATGGTATGGAAGAAACTTGGATCCCTGGGCTAATACCATCTGCCATCACTTTGAGAGCTTATGATGGACGACCATCCTCTCCTAAAGGGCTCTTTCAAAATGTCCCTGTTGAGCTCGGGGGAAAAACCATTCTTATTGACATTGAGGTTATCGACGCTCCTCTCGATTACAACATCTTGTTTGGATGTAGCTACATGTATGCAATGAATTTTATGGCCTCTTCTATGTTTCAAACGATGATGTTCCCCCACAACAGGAAGATCATCACCATCGACCAAGTTTCACATTACGAGCCTAACCATTCCTCCAACATTGATAACATCCTACATCTTTTCCACACTAATTCCGATGCCTACCCACTCATAGAGATGGCCCCCAGAATTTTCAAGGACCCATCCTTGCCGGGGACATACCATGGAGCATCAACACTCATACACCCCTTGAAACAAGTGTGTGTCGTATATTTTGATGGAACTGAAACTAGAAATACCATTCCTCCCATAGAGACTTCTCCACCCCTCGACATCCTACCAGTTGAAGAAATCCTACCTCAAGAATTACCTGAGAACCCTACGAAATCACTTACCCCCAATTTTACCCTTCCCCAAAGGAAAATCCTAGTTTAGGAGACAATCCCCCAAGCCATCACTCAAATCCACTTCTTCTACTCCCCACTAGGCGTACAATATTTTCAGGTAGCCGCAATGCTTACCCTTGCCAACATGGTGCTCTCCATTCTAGTATGGTATCTACACCCACCCGTGATGGTTTCTCAACCATCCCTCCCTCCCCAATCAGAGGTAATCTCGATGCAGATTCCAGTACTAACTCCAACCTCACCACCTTCACCCCCACTTGATAACAACCCCGCCACAGCTGGGGGAAAATGGAATAAGAAGGAGCCCACTGCTCCAATTCCTCCCCGAGTTCAACCTCCTTGCACACTGTGAAAGAGAGAAGGACATCCCACAAATTGGTGTCCTTACCTCCCCGAGTTAGGCAATCTGATCCAACTCCCTCGAGAAACCACATCACTCGTCGCTTCACCAAGCACACCTAGTACTACCACAACGTCCCGTGCTACAGGAAACAAAGGGTTGCGAACCAAATTCACATATTCCATCCGTTGAGAGTATGGCCACTACACTCATCATTTCCCTACGCTACCTCTGTTTCGACAGACGCTAACGGTAGTACACCAAACGTTTCAAAAAGACCCCTCTCCACCCACGTCATCAAGTACCCATGTCATTGACATCCATTATGTCATGACCTCAGTCAACGAATGGACGAGGTTCCCTTGCTCTCTTTGTGAATCACTTGATAATTTCATGTATCAGTGTCCTACAATCATTGTGTTGGATCATGTTGTCATTGATGCCAATGGTTTGATTATTTTGATGTCAAAGGATTGATGTCAAGTGATTGAGTGATTTACTTATGTCAAGTGATTGATTGATGTCAATGGATTGATTGATTGATAAGCTTGATTGATTGATGATTGATGAACAATATATATGTATTATCGTTGATGAGAATGATAGATGTCAAGTGGAAACCAATCGATGAAGATGGATCAAGATGCATAGATGAAGATGGATCAATGAGTTTCCATTGATACATGATGAAGATGGATTCTTTGATATATTATGCATATTTTGATGACTCATTATTGTCTTGTCATGATTAATAAGAAGTACAAATGGATGAACTCCAAAGTGGTCCCCTTATGGTGAAATCCCTCACGGGAAGACGCTTTGTGGTTGAGTTGTGGTTGAGAGAACATATTCTTGTATGTGGAATAATGAGATGAAGATCAATGAAGTTATTGCTGAAACTATCCTATATGGATAGTGCTTGTCATGCCATTTTCGGTGGTATGTGGAGCGCCAAATAACTCCTCATGGATTCAGAGTTATGGCCCTATGAAGATGAAGGACCCCCATATGAAGGCTTGAAGCCCCAAAGGTCAAAGAAGTCAAAGTGACCTAAAAGAAGAAATCATTATTTAAATGATAAAGTAAAGTGACAAAGTCAAGGTGGATTATTTAAATAATAAAGAGAAGTGACAAAATCAAGAAAGATTATTGAAATGATAAAGTAAGGTGACAAAATCAAGAAGGAATATTTAAATGATAAAGTATTGGATAATTTTCTATTTATGGAAAGTGGTTGACCCTAAAATAAGGAAAATATGTTAAGTGACCTAGAAATGGATTAAGTGACCTAAAAATGGGTTAAGTGACCTAGAGGATGAAAGTTTAAATAAGATAGAAATTGTCTCTTGTAGAACATCCTTTTTTGTGGATCAATGGAGAGATTCTTGGGAGAATATATTTTGGAGTATTCATGGAGAGCTTCTTGTGAAAGTATCTTTGATATGGATCTCTTGAGCATGATTGAAGATCTATTCTGAGGAAGACAGTGAGAGGAGGATCTCATGGATGCATCAAAGTTTCGACAAATGTTGTAGATCTTGACGAAAAAAGTCTTGGAGCTTTAGAAACCCTAGTTTCTAAGGTGTACGTGGGTTGTAATGAGCCAAGGTGCATACACACGTGGGATGTATAAGGACAGGGCATATACAGTGATAAAATCATGGAGATTTGTGTTTGAGCTAATGACTTCCTGTTGAATACTGTGGCAGGTTCCAGATCTGCATTCTATGGGCTCAGATATGCCACTGAGACACTGGTATGGTTACATTATTGTCTTGATGGATACTATTGTTTGATGTGTTGTGAATGCTTAGGGAATTCTTGGTATGGATTCTATGATGTGGTTCAGTTTGGTTGATTTGGTTGATGGAGTGAGAATTACTCTTGTGATTCAGTGGTGACATGATTGCTATGGTATACTAGTTGTTTATACATGATTGAGATATCATTCATATTGATTGATTGTGGAGCATGAGTAGACTATTGGAAAGCTTGGATGTGTTGTGACTGGCTGGTGGTTAGATTGGATAGTGAGAGACATAATAGAATGATATATTGGTTTCATAGGATCTCAGTTGATCTTGAAGGATAAACCCTAATAGTTCAAAAGGTATACGTAGGTTGTTGTATACACTGGCCACGTACACACGCGGGCTGCACTACTGACAAGTCGTGTATCTGTTGACAGATTGATATCTGTTGAGGATTGTTGCCTCATCTCAGTTGATGTTGAGAATGTAAGCTGAGTCTTGCATATAGAGCTAGTGCTCTTGTAGAGTTGTACTCTATTCAGTTGTTGCTGAAAAACTCCCAGATTGTTGTCCATAATAAAAAGAAAAATTGTACATACAACTTGTGTTCTTTTTGTTCCTTGTGGTGATGACTTGTTGATGATATATTTCTGATATATGTTGCTGATATATGTTCACATCTAACTAGTCTTGAATGAAAGTAATTAATAATGAGTAAATGTTGAATGTTAACTAAGGAGTTTTGTGTAAGAGGGAAGTTTTGGGAAAAAGAGCCCCACACTCATTCACCCCCCCTCTAAGTGTGGTAGGTGTGTCCAACAATTGGTTTCAGAGTGGTCCTTCACTACAAGCCTTAACAAGATTGAAGGAGATCCATAGACACACAAATGGATGATGAAATACCAATCCTTGATGAGGAAAACTATTTTACTTAGAGAATAGAGATGAGAGTGTATTTGAAGACAATGGGAGCAACTATTTGGAAGGCATCCATTGGTGGATCAGTTCCACTGAAGAACAAGTCAAAGTTTGAAACTCAAAGGGAAGGAAAGAAGAATGATGCATTGGCTCTTAAGACCATTCTTAGTGGACTCTCAAGCCCTATCAAAAAAAGAATGGAACAATGCACTTCTGCCAAGGATCTATGGCTAAATCTAGAGGAGACATATCAAAGCAAGAAGGAGAAGGAATATATTGAAGACCACTCCATCAATATTATCAAAGGTAAAGAATATCCAAAAACCCTTGATTGTATTATTTCTAAATGTGATCTTGAAAACATTTCAAATGAAGACAAAGAATCAAGTGATAATGGTAGCACAAAGGAAAGAAAAGAATCATGTGATGATGTTGATAAAAAGGAAGATATTGAAAGTAATTCAAATGAAGGTAAAGACTCCTCAAAGACCCTTGATTGCAATGATTCAAAATGTGATGATGTTGAATATTTATCAAGTGAAGAAGAATATCTAGAAATAGTTGGTGTAAAGTTTGATGGTAGTTATCCCATGGAAAGAATAGAAGAAGATCTATTAGAACTTCAAAAGGAAGTTGAAGAGGGTTTATATAGATATAGCAGTGATCATTATTATATAGACTATAACTATCTTTCGGATAACACTAAGAAGTTTCTTAGGAGGATTCAAAGGCACATCTTGAAGATAAAAGAAATGCTCAAAGAACTAGAAGAAAGTAGTAATAATCAATTAGAAGAAAAGGAAGAAGAGATCACAATACTAAAGAATGAAAAATAAGATATGAAGGTAGATGATGAGATTAGAAAAACATTTGAAACTATTTTCTATATCAAGACCCAAATTGAAGAAGCCAAAAGGGTAAAGGAACTATTGAAGGATCAAATAAATGAAAAGGAAGAGTCATGTCATAAGTTAGAAGCTAAAGTTGTTGACCTTATAAAGAAGGTAGAGAAGTCAAACAAATTCTTGAATAGATCAAGAATCTTGGCTGAGATATTGGAAATTCAAAGATCACCATGTGATAAATCAGGACTTGGATACAAAGAAGAAACTACATATGTTGAAGCAAGCACCTCAAAGAAGCACGAGGTAAGTCCATCAAAGAAGGAATACAATGTTGCAAAGAAACCATCTACACAACGCAAGGAAAATTTCAAAAGAACAAAGCAAGGAAGACATCAAGAAGCTATCTTTGGGACACCAAAGCAAAGGTATGCAAGTATTTTTCACGGGCATTGTTATTCATGTAATGGATATGGTCACAAATATTTTGAATGTAGATATTATGAAAGGAGATATAATGGAAGATTTTATAACACCATGAGGTGTTGGAGATGTGATCAAGTAGGACACATTGTTGTTCACTGTAACTCCATGAGATGCTACAACTGTAGTGGATTTGGCCACAAATCTCAGGAGTGCTAGAACACAAGAAGAAAGTCCATGATGAGGAATTCAAATAGCATGGCTAGAAGAAGGAATGAATTTAGAAAGGGATAAATATTTGAAAAGATGGATGCTCATAGCTCAAGTTCTGAGGAGCAGGGACATCTACAAAAGTGGGTAAAGAAGTCAAAGCAGCCTGAACAGAATGAAAGACTGAAGGGAAGCTCAAATGTGTCATCTACTGAGGCATACACATGTGACAATGGTACCGGTCACGTACATACACAAGTTGAACTTGTATAGGTTGCGTACATACGTAAGCTATTGTGCAACAAACTACGTATATGTGGTGAAGCCTAAGGAAAAGGGTTATGCATAGGGATTGAAGTTTGATGTTATGGTATAACTTTGTGAGGCAGGGTATGACATGGTTTATTGCAGGTTCTCACACTATTTGTTGTAGGTTTTCATGAGTCTATATTGTATTATGTAAGGTGATTATGTAAAATAAATCTTGGATGCATGGCACTAACCCATGAGTATGGATTGATGCATGATTGATATATTTCTAGTACACTGGTAGAGGCACCTACTAGCAGTTTGATTGTCACATGTTTTATGGAGGATTTGGCATACATGTATGGGATTCATTATTTTGTGGTATTAATGCATGGTTGATACTTTGATTGGTGCAAGTGATGATTTATGATGGTACACTCATAGATGATATTTGTTTGGCATATTGATAGATGCACATTGCTGGCATGTTGGCATATGTACATGGTTGTTGTGCATGGTGGGCACATCTTGGTATAGAATGTACTTGGTTGATATTTTGCTCATGATTCTTTATTTAATTGTTGACATATGATGCTTGGTATGGCATAATTTTGATGCATGGATAGGTCCAAGGATTGTCATTGAAAGAGAAGTTGATCTATGATCTAGTTGAGAAATAGAAAATTGCATGTTGATCATATTGTAGAGGAGATAGGGGGAGACATACCCATAGGGGGAGTCATTTTTATTCCCATGATTCTATGAGGAGATATTTATCATATGCATACCTATAAAAGAGCCCTATATTTGAAGAAAGAGAACAGAGGCATGATTCCAGGAGGAGTGATGGTCACAGGGAGAGTATGAGCAATGTATCTTCAACATTACTTCAGAGTGATATCCCTTGTTCAAAAAGGGAGAGAATATTCGGAGGAATATCAAAGGCACTCAGACAGGGGGAGCAACCCCAAGGAAAGTTCAAGTAGGGGGAGCAACTCCAAGAAGAAAATGGCCCTTTTCCATTGATGTCAAAGGGGGAGAGATAGTCACATTGATGTGATTGATGATTATTGATTGGGAGAGATAGTCACAATTGGGAGAGATAGTCACATTGACTATTGCTGATGTGATTGTTGTTTACTAATGGGCAGAGATAGTCATGATTGATGACTATTGATGTAGAGTATGCCTTCTCTACATGCTGACATCAATAATTGGTAATTGGTGTTGACATCAATGTTGGTATTCTCATCAATGACAAAGGGGGAGATTGTTGGATCATGTTGTCATTGATGCCAATGGTTTGATTATTTTGATGTCAAAGGATTGATGTCAAGTGATTGAGTGATTAACCAATGTCAAGTGATTGATTGATTGATGATTGATGAACAATGTATATGTATTATTGTTACACATTATTTTGGTCACTCTGGTGATGTATCTATAGTAATGTGTTTAGGCTCCCACAAGGACTTTTTGCCTGAGAAAAGTGACTGTTGTCTTCCTCTACAAAACATATTTTTATAGTGAGTTCGTAGGCTACATATGGTGCAGGGTGTGAGAATCTCAATTCTCGTAGGCAACCCTATACCTAGACTGCGAGGTATTCATGGTCTTCTCTATAGGTAGGGTGCGAACCTGTTTTGAAGCTTGAAAGGAAGAGGAAGTTAAGAAGGTTCTAGAATATTATCTTCTAGAAAATGAGTTGGCATTCACATGGTTGGCATCCTACTAATTTCTCAGATTTAGTGGGATCATCCTCATCCATTTAACCATCTCTCCTTCTCCTATATATTGAAAGGTTTCTCATGGAAAAGGTTAAGCAAGATTGAATGAAGAATTGAGAATAGAATTGTGTGAAGAACTTTGTTTGGATTGAAGCTTGAAGACTCTATTTGTCTATCAAGTTGTACTGGATATTCTTCATGCAAATGTAGAGCAAGTGTGTGTGTTGGAACCAAGTGTCACTGAAAGGAAGCTTGTGACATCAAGGCGATCTGGTTGTATCTTATACTTTCATTTAATATAATACAACGACATGTTCCTTTCCCATAAAATCACTCTTATTTTATTGCATAACTCCTTGATCATATGCATAGGTTGACATTGAATATACTTTGTTATCTTCACTTTGGTTGGTTTGTGTTGTCTTGGACCCGCTTTCACAAGAGCACTGGAGCGAAGTAGGAACAACAAAGACCTAAGGAAGCGATATAAAGGTATGTCACTCATTCCTTCTCGGTAATAGATTCAATGACTGCAACCTAGAGAAAGAGTCATGTCCTATCCTATTTTGTTCTAGATCCAGGTGGATCTAGGGAGATCAGTTAGTGTTTGCACCTACCGATTTATCCAGTAACAAAATTGTGACTCCACTGGGGAGACAACCCATTTTGGTGGTTTTTCTTGGCCATTTGCTCTTGACCTACCCTTTTTCATTCCCAATCAATCTCTGAGTCTTTAGGAAATCCTTACAGACTCTCTGGATCCTGGATCTAGAAGTTCACTCAAAAGTTCTGTCCTTTTTCCAAAATTTGCTTGATTACAAAACTTCTCGCAATGTACCTTTCTGTGGCCTGCAAGAATCACTGAAGTTCTCACCCTAGTGTTCAGTTTAGTGTGACCTTCTTGCACCCTGCCTGTGTCTAGGCTGCGAGAATCCCTAATTCTCGCACTGTACCCCACTGCCAAACTACGAACTCACTTGTAAAAACTTTGCATTAGGTCTTTTTGTGTCTTCAGATGCCCACATTTGTTTGTGTGTCTGGGAAGAACTTCTCTGGCCAGTGATTGACTGTTTCTTGACTTCAAATCTTGTGAATGATTAGTTTTTGGAAATCAAAAACTCTTCTTGATCATTTTTTCTCAATTTTTACCTCTTGACCTTTTATTAACAAGGGTATAATCTCTGATTCTAAAATCTAAGTGCTTGTTTGATCGGGAGCCTTTGATTGGATTAAAAGTTGAGATTACTTGTCCTTTTCGATTGTTTATTACTTGGAAAGTTGTTACCCATGTGCATTTGAACAAACTGGTCTTGTCAGTTTGTTATTTTTATCTTCATTGAAAGATCAATTTGGGTGATTGTTGAGTATTTTATTTTCATTGGTTGCTTACTTTTTCTTAGTTCCATCCCTGTTGCTTGGTTTCTAATAAAAAAAATAAAGATTTTTTTTTTCTTTTTTTTTTAAGCAACCATTTATTCGAAAAATATTGGCATTCAAATATTGAAAGAGAATGAATAGGGAATTTGCATTGTTCATGATTGTTTGATATTACATTTCAAGAAAGATCGTACATCGTAGTTTGCATTGTTCCATAAAAGTCCTCTTTCCCTCCTGTAGATAGAATTCATAGAACAAAAAATTGTATCATTCATCCCTATTTATGCATTGTTGGGTTAGAGTCTTACACAACATTGGTTTCATTTCTGTCTCCTTTTTGCGTAACAACAACCTTTAATAATATTGCACCAACATTATCTAGGCTAGAGCTTTGGAATAGGCAGTGAGACACACTCTCCAAAGCACAAAACAGACAATAGTATCTTGTGATAAGGAGTGTCAAATTCCATTTGCAACATTTTTTCCTAGGAAGCCCTTCTCACACAAGGGCCAAACCTGAGGTTGCATTGAGATTGAAAGAGTTACTCACCCTTCTTTGTTGATCTCGGTGTAGAGATTACATGTATTACGGGGGTCAGTTGAGGGTATACCCACAATGATGAGTGGAAGCCTCTCAAGTTGATTTCTGGCTAGATACCCTGCCCTTGCGTGTGGATTAGACTGTCGATTGTTTCCCCAGGAATCATTGTTGTTTGTGGTAACCTTAGTAGCCTATATTCTTAGGGTCTTACACAAGGTGACTGTGAAGGGGTAAGTCTTCATAGTACCTGGAATCGACTTTGGCTAAACTCACTTGGGCTCCTTGGAGGGTATACCCACGATTATGTGTGGGAGCTTGCACCAGGGTGTAAGTCCATTAAGCAGGTCATCAACATAACTTTTCCATCCTCTCCCAACCCCTTCTTGTCTCGTCATCACGATGTTGGATTTCATCACCAACTAGTGACTTCGGAATTAGAAGGTCTTGTTTTATTGGTTTTGCTTCCTAGATTTTACTAGCGCGTGTTGTTTGTTTACCCAAGTTGGCCATAGAATTTATTTCGTAAGATTTTAACTCGATCACAATTGACCCTCCACGTCGTTCATATAGAATGCAAGGCCTACCCCCAGAAGATCTGGAAGGTTCTCAACCCTTGCCTACCAACTCACCGGAGGGCTCTCCTCAACAGAGTGAAGTCCAAGACGTTTCCACTCCACAAGTGGAAAGAACTAACTCTTTAGAACAGTTCTGAATTACTAATTCTCAAGAGGACTTCCGACTTCCTCCCGACTCTATGAGACATATTGTTCAAGAGAATTCTTCCAGAGAAATAGTTGTTGAGTCTTTTGGATTACCAACCAGACCTTTCACAGGACCCGAGGGTCAAGATCCTTTTTAGACTACTGACATTTTTAGACGGGATCTCTTTGTCTCAGGATCAGGTGTTGATATCACTATCACACCTGAGCTGCCCGAAACATCTGATCCAGATGCAATAACTTTTACTACTACCTATTATTTTCCTGGTTCAGACACTCCGCCAGCTGACCACATCTTGACTATCCCCCTACAAATAGTCCATTACACAATGGTCCCAGATACTATGTGTCCTCGCGCTAGGATTACGGCGGCTAGCCAAGATCCCATTGGCAATCTGCTTTCACCTAGATTCACCCCAACACTTCCCCCCCAATATCATGTGTTGAGTTCTTCTATTCCTGCTCCTACACAAATCCCATACGTGACTCTTGGCATTTCCACTCCTTCTGGGCACCATATCGTTCCTGGTTTCATTCTGACACTTCCTCGACCCCCTTTTAGAGGACCTCTTCCATCCTCTATCGGAGGCACCGACCCTAGTGGCACCATCCCATCTTTCACACTTAATTACCAGATTCCTGTCAGTGGACAATTTCACCAAGGAGGCCAAACCCAATCCCCTTTTGCAGTACAAATCCCAATTGGGACGCAACCCCCGATTGGCGGGCAACCCCAACCTACTCCACCCTATGGACAAAACATACCTCCATCCTTGGCCCAGTATTGGAACTATCTTATTCAAAATAATCCTCACTCAACTGGGGGGAAACAACCTCAAGCTAGCTCCTTCATACCCCCTAGTACAGGCCAACCATATCCAGGTATGTCCAATCCTATTTGGGGCTCGAACGCTCAACCCCACGCCCTTGTTCAAGGGAACAACCCCAACCAATACAACCCTATAAATTACTTGCCTCCACACCAACAACCGAATCTGACTGGATCTTCGCATTATAGGAAAACTACTTATGGTCCCATTGGTACACCTACAGGGTTCCCTCCCCAAAGTCACCAGTACCCACAAGTGAATAGACAGTTACCCTTCTTAGCCACCCTGGGCCTCCCTGATTTTTCAAGAATTTTAAATGATCTGATTCATCACTCTCCTCAATGGCCCACCATACCGTCCAAACTACCATCCGACATCCCTAAATTCGATGGTAAACTAGGAGAGGACCTGAACAATCATGTGATGAATTTTCACCTTTGGTGTTCATCCAACTCCTTGATGGATGAATCTATTCGTTTATGCCTTTTTCAGCGAACCCTCACAGGTTCCGCCACAAAGTGGTATATAAAATTACCACGAGGCTTCTTCACCGACTTCAACACCCTTGCTATGGATTTCCTCACCCACTACTAGTTACCGATCCATTACGAAACAAGAACCGGAATTTTGAGTTCTTTCAAACAAACCAATGCCACTCATATCTCTGATCACATTCATGAGTGGCGACAGAGACGACGTCTCATCAAACTCAAACTTCTCGATCAGTTGCTGGTAGATTGGTTCACGAAATCATTCGCTCATGACATCGCTCATGACATCGCCATGGGTGGAGTTTTCATAGAAGAACAGGAAATCAGTCGTGCTCAATACCTCGACCTCGTTTACTCACAAACGGGTACTCTTTATGACTTACTCCCTTACACACCTCGTCCTTCTACTTCTGCTACTTCAACTACTCCTGTTGCTTCTCATGCAGCTAACGGTGTGATTGGCACTTTCCATGCCCAACCCCATTCCGTCCAAGCCTCTAGCAACAAACCCATATCAGTTGATTCTAATGTTATAAATGATTCATCTCCTACCCCTCCCACTCGCAAGACTTATGAGGTGAAATCTATTCAACCGACCCTCACCGGAAAAAATAAATCCAAAAAACGGAAGGGTAAGAACAAGGAGGATAAAAATAATCCGCAATCTAAGAAGACCAAAACACAACCTGTTGACGATAAGGATAATCACAAACCCTGATACCCTTGTCTTATCTGTGGTGATGATCACTACACTAAGGCTTGTCCAAGATGAGTGGAGGTTACTAAGTTCCTTCAAGGGACCCCAAAACCGCCTACTCTGGTCGTGTTGTCACAACCCTTCCCTTCTCAACAACAGGCCCAATTGGTAATTCATGACCAACCCTCCCCCTCCACTACATCCTATGTCTTAATGTGTACAGGTGATTCAAATAAAAACTACATCACACTTACCACTCGAGCCAAAGACTATTCTTCCTCCAAAGCGAAGGTTGATGAAACACCTCCTTCATTGGTCCAACCATCTCCTACGACTCCACCTACCAACGTTCCTTTTCATCTCGAACGACCGAGCCTAGATACAGTTCTTCTCCCTCCCCCAAAGGGTGTTGTCCAAAAATATGCTTTAAATCCTCATGCATGTGCTGCCCAGAACTATAGTATTGTCGAATATCTGGCCCAAGCACCGTCCATGATGTCAACCCTCGAAGTCCTTTAGAGTTGTCCTATACAACGGAAGGCACTGTTGAAAGATATTGGTGGAATCGACCCTACTGACACAAGTTTAATAAGTTTTTACTTGGAAGATCACATTCCATGGTTACCCCCTCAACTCGCATTCCAAATACAAGTTATTGTCTCCAACAATAACATTTATAGAACGGTTATTGATGAAGGTGCCTTGACGTGTGTCATGTCTATTACCTATTGGAAAGCCATCGACTCTCTTCCTTTAACTGAATCCCACAACACACTCAAAGCCTTCAATGGCTCTAGTTTTAAGCTCGGCAGTGTCCTCCCTTCCTTGTCGATTACGTTAGAAGGCAAAATAGTCAACGTTGAAGTGGAGGTCTTTGACACTCCTCTCGATTACAACCTTCTACTTGGTCGTAGTTGGATCGATTCCATGCATGTAATTGTGTCCACTCTTTTCCGTGTCATATGTTTCCCACAGTTATCGGACTAATCGGTAGGTGCGAACACTAACAGATCTCCCTAGATCCACCTAGATCTAGAACAAAACAGGATAGGACATGACTCTTTTCCCTAAGTTATGACCATTGAATTAGCTAGTAAGGAGGAACAAGTGACATACCTTTGTATCACTTCCTTGGGTCTTTGTTGCTCCCGCTTCGCTCCGGTGCTCTCGTGAGGTCAAGACCAAGACAACACAAACCAACTAAAGTGAAGATATAAAAATGTATTCAATCGTCAACTTATGCATATGATCAAAGAGTTACACAATAACGTAATAATGAATTTATGGGAAAAGGACATGTCGCTGTATCATATTAATTGAAAGTAGAAGATACAACATGATCGCCTTGATGTCGCACGCTTCCTTTTGGTGACTCTTGGTTCCAACACACACACTTTCTTTGTCCTTGCATGAAGAAGATCCAATTCCTCTTGATAGACCTACTAGAGTCTCCAAGCTTCTGCTCAAGCTGGGTTCTTCACACAATTCCTTCACCAATTCTTCAATTAATCTTGCTTAACCTTTTCCATGAGAATCCTTTCAATATATAGGAGAGGGTGAGATGGTTACATGGATGAGAATGATCCCACCAAATTAGGGAAACTAGTAAAATGACAACCATTCGAATGCCAATCCATTTTCTAGAAGATTCCCTTCTAGAAGCCTCGAGACTTCATCTCTTTTCCAAGATTAAAAAACAAGTTCACACCCTATGTATAGAGCACAGTGAAATAAGTTTTCACCCTAGATGAAGGTGGCCTAGGAGAATGGGTCATTCTCACACCCTAGGCTATAAGAAGCCTACAAACTCACTTTGAAAATATGTTTTCTGGAAGGAGATAAATGCTACTTTTCTCAGGAGAAAGTTCTTGTTGGGAGCTTGAGCACACCAATGTTAATACATCACCAAGATGACCAAAATCATGTGTAACAGAATGCCCCCCAAAGTATGAGGCCAGAATCGGTGACAACCAAAATACTTTGTAAACTACGTGTGTGTGTCGGAAACCAGGGGTGCACCTAATCGAAAACCTGCAAACAACCAAGCATCTGTAGAATATCATACTAGTTCTGAGGTAGGCATTCCCATACTCAGATCATAGACAAATGACATCATAAACATAGGTCATGGCCACCAATCATACACTGTGGATCCATGTCATCAAAATATCGCATATCCACCAGGAATACACTGTAGATCCATGCAAGAAGATTAAAATTAAGACGACATAGCCACAAGACATACAAAGTGGATCTATGTGTCAACAAATTATACATATTTCATTGCAACCTGGATCAAAGAGATGAGATCTAGGGTCTTCAATCCCATCACCTGAAAGTACGAATCTAACCATGTGATTACATGTGATGAAGTCGAACATGGTAGAAACCACTTGATTACCGGTCATTGATGAAACCATTAACAAGTGCGAGGGAAATCACCATTAATGTCAATG
>SNQJ01S0011043.1:272437-308312 GCA_010110895.2 Picea sitchensis
CTCAAGTCGAACATGGTAGAAACCACTTGATTACCGGTCATTGATGAAACCATTAACAAGTGCGAGGGAAATCACCATTAATGTCAATGACTCCCAAGGTACACTAGTACAATCCACCGAATGTGAATAAATGAGTTGAGGTCAAACATTCGATGGAATCTCCTGATCAGGGATCAATGATGAAAACCCACTGTCGAAAGCGAGGAAACCTGCCATTGAGGCATGCAAGTTCCAAGGTACCAAATAATTTCTAAGTCTTGTTTCTGGATAATGAGCTGGAGTCGACGGAACAAAACTTGTCACAGGAGGGCTTTGATGTATCCCCCATCAATGACACGAAATGAGTAACAAATTTTGAAGGTGAAATAGAGTATGATGTAAGTTGGACTGGACACAGGGAAGGCCGACATGGAGAGAATGGAGAAGTGCAGATGGCCTACTCAATAGAGGTTTCAGATGAACTTCTCTTGAACATATGGATGACACGACCAATGATTTGGTAGCACTGACTCAGAGACGACTCAGGATATGACCTTGTAGCAAGTCGAATGAGAGATAAATGGATTTCCCAAACTAACTTCAGATAATGAATAGGGGGGTGTCATGTTCAAGATCGACACTTACTGCCAATAATATGAATACGAAAACACATCTTTTTCCCAAATTTTCCCCCACCATTTCTGGTGAGTACCTCTTTATTTTTATGCAAGCTTGAGGAGAATAACATATGCTTGTTGATGTAAGCTCACCCTTCGGATGATTCCTTCGGAGTATGTTTAACGAACCCTAGGAAGGAGTGGTTCGATTCCATTATGGGTCTTTCAATGTTTGTTTAATGAGTCCAAAGATAGAAAACTTGAAGGTTTTTCATGATTATAGAGTCTGGAAAAACACTCAAAAGAGAACTCTCTCAATTCATTTTTCATAAAAATAGTCTGATGAGACCGAAAAAGAGATAAATTATTGCTCAACATACGCTTTCTTCAAATACTTTAATGAGCATGAAAATAGCAAGGTCGCTCGGCAATCTTTTCATGTTTAGAGAGTCTAAAAAGAGCTTAAAGAGAACTCTAGGGGGTTCCTTTTTCATATAACCTTGTTGAGCCTAAAAAAGTAATAAAAGTGTGCTCGATTATGTTCTCATGTATTTTCGAGCGTGAGAACGGATAAAGACCAAGCTCGAGGTTTTGTGCAAAAAACCATAAAAACAAATCCAAACATGTGATGAAAATGAGAAAAAATATCTATATCCCTGCGTATGGACGTCGAGGTTTTCATGTCTGCAAAAAGTCACACTCATAGGGGTATTAGGCATTAGGTTTAATAAATAAAACAATTATAAAAACCAACAAAAATGGTAAAAGTAAATATAAGTGGGTAAAAGTTATTTTTACCATAGTCATTGTAACTTTGCCAAGATTTTAGCCCAAAACCCTTCTTTTGCCCTTGAATTTCGGTGCTCGATTGCAGAAGGTATGAACAACCATTCAGTGAACCGTCTCCAGCAGTGAGGTAAGCTCCTTGTCTTCTATCTTTTCATGGTTCAATTTTCCATTTTCATTGGTAAAATTCAAGTTTTTGAGCTTGTTTTAGGGCTCAAATTTGCGCTCAGCCATTCTCGCAGGCTAGCCACACGAGACCTGCGAGAATGCATCATTCTCGCAGGTGGCCCCAAAGGAACCTGCGAGAACCTCACACTGTGCCAAAGGGGCACCTGCGAGAACCGCAAAGTGAAAATTTTCTTTAATGTTTGCTCAATGAAAAATGTACCAAGTCTTGAAGAGAGTTGTTGACCTCCTTCTTATGTGTCTAATGCAGGCATTTGGCTGTCACCATGGTTCTGGAATGGCGTGAAATAGAGCATGAAGAAGATGATGCTATTGTCGAGAATAACGCGGGCACCGTTGCCGCTTTGTGAGACTGTGGCCTCCTGAAATTCTTTTGGATTCCGGGTATGAGGGTCCAAGTTATTGGAGTACCTCGTTCATATGTGGGATGTGGACCAACAAGTATTCCACATTGGGGTCCACACATTGTCCTTGGATATTGAGGATGTTTATTTCTTGACAGGATTGTCACGGTATGGGTACCACGCTAGCTTGACTGGTAGCTGAGGTGGTGGGATGCCTATGAGTGAATACTATTTTTTGTACTATGTTCTAGAGGCGGAAAAAATCAAAGGAAAAGTGTCCATTTGGGGGGTCAAGGATTTGACCCTTCGCACTATTTTGTTCACCATTTCTCGTATGGTTGGGAGCACTTCTCCACACATGGCTCTCCAGAGATACTTTCACTATGTCATAGAGTGTACTGAGCCTCGAGTCTTTAACTGGGCAGACGTAGTCCTTCGTAGCATGAAGAGGCAGTTGACTAAATGCAGGAGAGGCGACCTGAAGCAATTCGGGTACGGGTCATTGTTGGTGTCCTTTTTTCTTGAGAGGGTTCCCTTGCTGAGGTTGCAGGTTGAGTGGGGTTTACTAGCTCTAGAGGATCCGAGGATGCTGAGGTGGTGTAACCTCATGGCCCGACATGTAGCTGGACCAATCATTAAATACAGTGATTCCTTCTTTGACTGGTTGCGACCAAAGATGCTGATGGTCAATGATTATGCCTATGCTAGGTTGGACTTCCGAGGAGATATGGACTTGGCCTTGCCCGAGGGTTCTCAATGGGGAGATATTAGTAAGAAGCACACATTTTTTACTTTTTAAATGTTTTTTTGAATTTTATCATATGCAAATGTTTTTATGTTTGTCCAAGGTCTAATTATAAAAATTATTTTTGATGACACAAACGTGGGGCCTTATCGACCTCCAGGTACTTCTCCTATTTAGCGATGAGGAGAGGTGGCTCCAGTGCCACGATGGGATGCTGAAGATTATGAAGCAGTGGAACAAAACTTAGAGGGTTTGACTGCAGACATTCCAGACATGCCTCTTGGAGAGGTTCCGCGACATTATCAACGTCATATGGTGGGGGTGTCGGAGTTTGTTGGTCGACTGCTTCATAGGGTTTCCCGAGCAGTCATGTGTTACTGTGAACATCATCCATGACATCACTTTGTAGAAGCTACGAGCTTCAAATTTTGAAATTTTGGTCCTCGGACAGAACGTTTTTGTAAAAAAAAATTTGATCGTTATATATACATATGGCTTCTACTGGCTTATCTTGTGTTGTGTGATACTTGTGATGTGATTGATTTATAAATGACCCAAATGTCTATCTAATACATAGTTATCTAATGCATCAGTTAATGTATTTAGACATCTAGGAATATGTTGATACTCAATATAATCAAAATAACGTTCCAAGAGACGAATTCACAAATACACCCGTAACAAAGTAGGACTTCGAGTAGCATAGACATTACTTAACTGTAGTACTATGAGCTGCGAATCGAGTCACA
Organism: Picea sitchensis; assembly: GCA_010110895.2. NCBI lineage: Eukaryota > Viridiplantae > Streptophyta > Pinopsida > Pinales > Pinaceae > Picea > Picea sitchensis. The sequence continues at coordinate 275,844 of SNQJ01S0011043.1, forward strand.
CAACCAAGCAACGAATACCAAGAGAGATAGCATCAATCAACAATTCAATAACGACACTATACTTTGCAATATTGTTGGTTGCATGGCCGAGGCACACACATCATAGAGTGATAAGTTTGTTTGTAGGGGAATAAATTTCCCATGTAGCAGAAGCAAGGTTCTGAGTACTACGGCTAGCGCCATCAATGAAGCCAATGTGGGGTAGCGAAGACTCTGACATCTGGAAATCAAACACAACGTCACATAAGGGTAGATACCAGATAACGAAAAAGCATACTACAGTAACACACAAGAAGTATGATACAATAAAATACAAGTACTCATGCACAGGTGATCTTATGCGTAGTACTTCTTTAAGGACAACCCATTTTTGGGTTCACTCAAAGGGATACCATCATAATCTACTAACTCGTAAGCTCCTTTCTACAAACCTCGTCTAATGATATAAGGACCTTGCCACATGGCTTCGAATTTTCCAGCTCCTAGCATATCTCGATCTTGTTCGTAGAGGAGAACCAGCTCTCCTTCGGAGAAAATGCGAGGCTTGACATGTTTGTCTTATTGGGCCTTGACACGTTTCTTTTGGGCTTCTATGACTAGGGTAGCATCGTGTCGAGTTTCGTCTAATCGCATGAGATACAACATATGTTCTTCTTCTGCAGAAGTGTTTGGTAGGAGTTCGATGACTAGTTTTAAAGAGGGTATCTCGCATTCAATCGGGAGAATGGCTTCTAAACCATAGACTAACCTGAAAGGTGTAAACCCAGTAGTGGACTTAACGGATGTCCAGTAAGCCCACAATGTTGAAAACAACGTTGTGTGCCAACTTGTTTTGTGAATCCCTATCATTCGTCGAAGCATGGTTATGAGAACTTTGTTAATAGCTTTGACTTGGCCATTGGCTTGTGGGTAATAGGGCGTTGAGTTTTCATGGTGAAGACCCAACTTTTCAGTGAGTTCGGACATCATGAAGTTTCTAAAGTGGCTACTGTGATAGGTGACGATAGCCTGAGGAACACCAAAACGAGCTATGATGTGATTGAAAATGAATAATTCTACGGTCTTTCCAGTATTGTCAAATGTCGACATCGCCTTGGCCCATTTCGTAAAATAATCTATGGCTACAATAATGTATCCATGCCCCCCAACTGAGTGGGGGTGACATGTCATGAAATCGATGACCCATTTCACAAATGGACCAACGGAGACCACAGGGTGAAGAGGAGCGGGATGTGATCGTATCTTATGATTATAGGTCTGGCAAGCGTGGCATTTTTGGACGACGATTATGCAATCGTTAAATAAAGAAGGCCAAAAATACCCTTCTTGTAAGATCTTATGGGCAGTGGCATACAAGGACATATGACCACCACAGGCTCCAGAATCACATTCATTTAAGGCTTTCTCGGCTTCATCGAACGTGAGGCAGCGTTGAAAAACAGAGTCAATCCCACAATGGTAAAGAGTATCCCCCAGGATAATATATTGATGGGCTTAGTAGCGTATTTGGCATCGGTCAGTACTAGAAAAATTGGGCCAGAAAGTCTAGGTTTGGAGATATATGATGATATCGCCATACAAAAGATCATCAGAACTAATTAGGAAAAGGGATTCATCAGGTAATGAATCAACTGCTACATTTTCCGTTTCAGAGTAGGTAAAGTTGCATATAAACTCGGAAAACACTAAGGACTTCTTGGACTTAGCTCGTTCAAATTCCAAGTCAAACTTCTGGAGTATCACGATCCATTTGGAGTATTTTCCCCCTAGAAATTGACATCTGAGAATGTGTTGCATAGTGTTGAAGTTAGAAATCATCGTAGTCTTGCGAGAGAGGATATAGTGCCGGAAGCGTTAAACTTCTTGGACGACTACCAAGGCCAGTTTTTTGACATGTAAATACTTGGTTTCGGTAGGCGTTAGACTTTGACTCGAGTAATAGATAACATGAGAATCATGAGAATCATCCTCTTGGATGAGAACCATAGTGATGGTGTAATCCGAGGCTGCGAGGTAGAGGAAATAATCATGGCTGTAATTGGGGGGGAAGAGAAGCAGAGGACATGTCAGGGACAGTTTCAAAGCTTCGAAGGCTTTGTTTGCAATGGTATCCCATACGAACTCAGACCCATTTTTGAGTAGTCGCGTAAATCCAAGAGTTATCTCGGCGTAGTTTGGGATGAAACGACGAAGAAATTTTTCTTTCCCTTGCAAACTTTGTAACTGGCGAAGTGTAGAAGGAGGAGGGAGATTGAGGATCGCCTCGACCTTTAAAGGATCTACCCTGATCCCTTGACGTGAAACAATAAATCCTAGAATTCGGTCGGATTCTACGCAGAAAACGCATTTGTGAGGATTCAAGCATATATGGTAAAACCAACAGTGGATGAAAATGGCTCGGAGGTGGATTGGATGATCGACTCGGTGCATGGAATGAGCGGGTAAGTCGTCAAGATATGGTTGCATGATGTGCTTGATATCATGGAAGGCATAAGACATAGCACGCTGAAGCGCCATCATTCTTGAGACCGAAAGGAAGTTTCCGATAGGCGAAAGTGCCCCAAGGACAAATGAAAGCGGTTTTGTGTTGATCCTCGGGCACAATATTGATTTGATTATATCCAGAGAAACCATCCATTAGAGAGAAGATTCTGCTTCCGGTGCAATCGTCAACAATATGATCGACGAAGGGGGTAGGAAAGTTGTCTTTAAGACAAGATTTGTTAATATCCCTATAATCAATGCATACACGGATTGTGCCTTGTTTCTTGTTGATTGGGACAAGATTGGAAACCTAGTTAGTGAGGGCCACCGGGTAAATAAAAATGGCTTTGAGAAGTTTCTCAACTTCGAGCTTGATAGCAGCCGCTATACGTGGGTGAACTGGACGAAGGCATTGCCGGATGGGTTTAGCATCTGGGTATGTCTTAATCTCATGTATCACAATGTTGGGGTCAATACCTGACATTTCTTCATAGCTCCAGGCGAAGACGTCACGAAATTCTTTGAAAAGTGACTTGTAGGTGACGATTTCATCAGGGGAACACGAAGCTCTGATATGCACATTTTCAACAATTCCAGGTTTGATGGATATGTAGAGGGGAATAGTGGGTGAGATATTGCTTAATTTCCCTTCGGAAAACACATCGTGTGTGGACTCGAGAATGGTCTAAATGACAACAACGGTCAACGAGTTCGAGATCCATTGGTATCTCTCGATGGTGTGTTGTTCCAGGAAGAGGATGGAACGGTGATGTCCATTGTTCCAAGGGGTGTCTTCCATGACAAGCATAATCATCTCGTCCATGGGAAAAATGACATGGAAAGGATCTGGAGATAACTCACCAAGAGAGGGGGTATAAGGGGTTGCCGATTGAATGGCCTGATAGGCAGATTTGTCTGGACTCAAAGGCATTGCATCACCGTAACGGAGATGATCACCAAGGTCAGGTACCATCCATGGGTCATGAGACTCAGGGGTTATGTGAATCGAGGAGGAGATCATGTTGATTGAAGCAACGGATGAGTGTGGAACATCGAGTGGTGGAATGGGGAAGGTACCCATTAACGAAGAGTCTTTGAGAAGACCTACACCGACGTTATCATAACCCGATGGGGTTTTGGTGATGAATGGTATGTTTCCAGTACGCGCATCCGAGTTAAAGAAGGATAATTGGTCAATGGTAATGACCTTTCCTTGATGTGGGAAATGTACAACACGAAAAATATTTGACACAACTGCGTGCATGGAATCAATCCAGCTACGGTCAAGTAGAAGATTGTAATCGAGAGGAGTGTCAAAGACTTCCACTTCGACTTGGACCGTTTTTCCTTCTAGCATGATTGGCAACGAAGGAAGGACACCGTAAGGCTTAAAACCAGATCCATTGAAGGCTTTGAGTGTGTTATGGGATTCAGTCAAAGAGGGGGAGTCAATGGCTTTCCAGCAGGTAATAGACATGACACATGTCGAGGAACCCTCGTCGATAACAGTTCTACAAATGTTTTTGTCGGAGACAATCACTTGGATTTGGAATGCGAGTTGAGGGGGTAACCTTGGAATGTGATCTTCCAAGTCAAAAATTATTAAATTTGTGTCTGTCAGGTCGATTCCACGGATATCTTTTAACAGTGCCTTCCATTGTGTGGGACAACTTTGAAGGACTTTGAGGGATGACATCGTGGAAGGTGCTTGGGCCAGGTATTCAACAATGTTGTAGTTCTGGGCAGCACGAGCATGAGGATTGAAAGCCGATTTTTGAACGATGCCCTTTGGAGGGGGGTGAAGAACTATGTCGAGGCTCGGTCGTTCAAGATGAAGAGGACCATTGGTAGGTGGAGTCACAGGAGAGGGTTAGACCAATGAAGGGGGTATATCATCAACCTTCTCCTTAGAGGGAGAATAATCTTTGGCTCGAGTGGTAAGTGCAATGTCATTCTTCTTTGAATCACCAGTACACATTATCACATAGGATGTAGTGGAAGGGGAAGGTTGGTCATTAATGGCCAATTGGGCTTGTTGTTGAGAGGGGAAGGGTTGGGACAAAATGGCCGGAGTGGGTGGTTTCGGGGCCCCTTGAAGGAACTGAGTAACCTCGGTGCATCATGGACAATATTTCATGTAGTGATCATCACCACAAATAAGACAAGGGTAGTGAGGTTTGCACTTGTCCCTATCGTCAACAGGTGGGATTTTGGTTCTCTCTACTTGCGAAGTATTTTTGTCCTCCTTTTTCTTACCCTTTCCCTTTCTGGATTTTTTTTTACTGGCTGGGGTAGATTGAACCGTATTTACCTCAGAAGTCTTGCCGGTGGGAGGGGTAGGAGACAGAGAATTTTGAACATTAGAAGAAGCAGGTTTGGGTTTGTTGCTTGATGTAGAATGTGGTTGGGCATGGTAAGTGCCAATCACACCATCGGCTGCATGAGAAGCAACTGGATTAGTTGAAGTGGTGGAAGTGGAAGGACGAGGTGCATCAGGGAGTAAGTCGTAAAGAGTACCTGTTTGTGAGTAAACGAGGTCAAGGTATTGAGCACGACTTGTGGCCTATTCTTCTGTGACAACTCCACCCATGGCGATGTCACGACTGATGTTGTTCACAAATGACTTTGTGAACCATTCTGCTAGCAACTGATTGGGAATTTCGAGTTTGATGAGACGTCGTCTCCGTCGCCACTCATGAATGTGATCAGATATATGAGTGGCTTTGTTTTGTTTGAAAGAACTCAAAATCTCAGTCCCCGTTTCATAACGGATCGGTAATTGGTAGTGGGTGAGGAAAGCCATAGCTAGGGTGTTGAAGTCAGCAAAGAAACCTCTTGGTAATTCTATATACCACTTYGCAGTAGAACCTGTGAGAGTTCTTTGAAAAAGGTGTAAATGAATAGATTCATCCATCAAAGAGTTGGATGAGCACCAGAGGTGAAAAGTCATGACGTGATTGTTCGGGTCCTCTCCCACTTTGCCATCGAATTTAGGGATGTCAGATGGTAGCTTGGCTGGTATAGCGGGCCATTGGGGAGAGTGATGGATTGGATCATTTAAAATCCTTGACAGATCCGGGAGGTCCAAAGTGGCCAAAAAGGGTAATTGTTTATTCACATGCGGGTACTGGTGGCTTTGGGGAGGGAGTCCCGTCTGCAAACCAGTGGGACCATAAGCATTCTACATATACTGTGAAGACCCAAGAAGATTCAGTGGTTGTTTTGGAGGAAAGTAGCTCATGGGATTGTATCCTTGAACAGGGACGTGATTTTGAGCATTCGAGCCCCAAATAGGATTGGACGTACCTGGATATGGTTGGCCTATACTAGGGGGTATAATGGATGTAGATGGAAGTTTTTTCCTCCCAGTCGATTGAGGATTATGTTGTATTAGATGTTTCCAATACTAGGCCAAGGATGGAGGTATGTTTTGTCCGTAGGGTGGGGTCGGTGGGGGTTGTCCTCTAATCCGGGGTTGAGTTCCAATTGGGGGTTGTGTTCCATTTAGGATTTGTGTTCCAATAGGAATTTTCCCTACAAGGGGGGGTTGATTCAAACCTCTTTGGTGAAATTGTCCACCGATAGGAATCTGGTAATTTGGTGTGAACGACGGAATGGCGCCACTAGGATTAGTGTCGCCGATAGAGGATGGAAAAGGTCCTCCAAAAGGGGGTTGAAGAAGTGTCGGAATGAAGCCGGGAGGAGAGTGCTCAGAAGAAGAGGGACCACCAAGAGTTCTAGATGGGGTTTGCGTAGGAGTGGGAATAGAAGCATTCAATGCACGGTATCTGGGTGGAAGCATCAGGGTGACACTGAGTGAGAGCAGTGTGCCAATGGGGGCTTGACTAGCCACTGTAATCCCGGTGTGAATACTCATAGTATCTATGTAATGGACCATTTCTAAAGGGATGGTCAAGATGTGGTCAGCTCGCAGAGCTTCTGTACCAGGAAAATAATAAGCAGTAGTAAAAGGTACTACGTCTGGGTCAGAGGTTTCAAGGAACGCAGGTGAGATGGTGATTTCAACGCCTGCTCCTGAACCAAAGAGATCCCGTCTAAAAACGCCAGTAGACCAAAAAGGATCTTGGCTCTCAGGTCCTGGAAAGGGTCCAGTGGGTGATCCAGAAGACACAACAACTAAGTCTCTAGAATAATTCACTCGCATAATACATCTCTCAGAATTGGGGTGAAGTCGAAAGTCCTCTCGAGAATTGGTAATTTGGAACCGTTCTAGAGAGTCAGTTCTTTCCACTTGTGGAGTGGTGATGTCTTGGACTTCACTCTGTTGAGGAGAGCCCTCTGGTGAGCTTGTAGGAAAGGGTTGAGAACCTTCTAGATTTTCTAGAGGTAAGCCCTGCATTCTACGTGAACGACATGGAGGGTCTATTGTGAACAAGTTACAAACTTACGAAGAAAGTCCTATGGTCAACTCGGGTAAACAAACAACATGCGCTAGTAAAAAATATAAGAAACAACACCAAGCAAACAAGACCTTCTAATTATGAAGTCACTAGTTGGTGATGAAAGCCAACGTCGCAACAACGAGACGAGAAGGGGTTGGGCTAGGGTGGAAAAGTTACGTTGATGACCTGCTTAACGGACTTACACCCTGGTGCAAGCTCCCACACATAATCATGGGTATACCCTCCAAGGATCTCGATTGAGTTTGACCAATGTTGATTCCAGGTACCGTGAAGACTTGCCCCTTCATAGTCACCTTGTGTAAGACCCTAAGAAGATAGGCCACTAAAGTTACCACTGACAACAATAAATCCTGGGGGGACAGTCGACAGTCCGATCCACATGCAAGGGTAGGATATCTAGCCCGAAATCAACTCGAGAGGCTTGCACTCATCATTGTGGGTATACCTCCAAGTGACCCCCGTAATACATGCAATCTCTACACCAATATCAACGAAGCAGGGTGAGTAACTCTATCGATATCAATGCAACCTCATGTTTGACCCTTGTGTGAGAAGGGCTTCCCAGGAAAAAATGTTGTAAATGGAATTTGACACTCCTTAACACAAGATGTTATTGTGTGTTTTATGCTTTGGAGAGTGTATCTCTTTGCCTATTCCAAAGCACTAGCCTAGCTAATTGTTGGTGTAATAGAGTCCTAGAAAAGAGTTACTAGTTAAATTTTAAAATTGCGCAATATTATTAAGGACTATTGTTACTCAAAGGAAACAGAGATGAAACCGATGTTCTGTGAGACTCTGACCCAACAATGCATAGATAGGAATGAAATATATCAATTTTCATTCGATGAATCCTATGTACAGGAGGGAAAGAGAAGTGTTCTGGAACAATCTTGAACTACGATACACAATCTTCTTTAAAATGAAATCTTCAACGAATCACGTAACAATGACAATTCTCTATTTGTTTTATTTCAACGATTGATTTTCAATATTTTCAAAATTTTCAAAATGAAAATGATTTTAAAAAGAAAAATGTTTTTTACTTTTCAAAAAGATCCACACCATGGCGGTGAAAGTAAGGAAAACCAATAACTAATGAATAAGCAATAAACAAAACCCAAACCAATATTTCAATGGAGACAAAAATGACAAGCAGACAAGACTAGTCTTTCCAATTGCATGAGAACAATGATTTTCCAAATAATGAGAAAATGAGAAAGACAAACAATCCCAACTTTCAAACCGATCACCATCTCCTAGACAAACAAGTACTTCGATTCCAAGATCAGAGATTATATCCTTGCTAAGAAAAGTCAAGAGATGAGAGTTGAGAAAAAGATGGATAAGAAGAGCCTTTGATTTTCGAAGACTGATCGTGCACAAAATCCAAATTCAAGAAACAATCAACCAGTTACCTAAGAAGTTCTTATCAGACACCTATACAAATATGGGCATCTGAGCATATAAAAACCTTAATTCCAAAAATTAAAAAAAAGGGTTCGCAGGCTATCAATAATGTACAGTGCAAGAATGGAGCATTCTCGTAGGCTGGATTCAAGCAAAGTGCGAGAATCTCACACTGGAATGAAAGGAAGAGTGTGAACAAAAGGGATTCTCACAGGCCACTATGGGGTTCAGTGTGAGAAGGCCCGAAACTAGGCAAAATTTTGGAAAAAGACAAAAAATTTGAAAGGACTTCTAGACCCAGAGAGTCTGTCAAAGTTTCTTGAAGACTCAGAGATTGATAGAAATGAAGAAAGGTAAGGCAAGAGAAAATGGCCAAGGAAAAACACCAAAAATCACTAACAAATGGGTTTTATCCCCAATGGAGTTGCCAATTTTGTTATCAGAATAATCAGTAGTTGTAGACACTAATAGATCTTCCTAGATCCACCTAGATCTAGAACAAAACATGGCAGGACATGAATCTTTTCCCTATGTTATAACCATTGAATTAGCTAGTAAGGAGGAACAAGTGACATACCTTGGTATCACTTCCTTGGGTTTTTGTTGCTCCCACTTCGCTCCGGTGCTCTCGTGAGGTCAAGACCAAGACAACACAAACCAACCAAAGTGAAGATAGAAAAATGTATTCAATCGTCAACTTATGCATATGATCAAGAATTTACACAATAAAGTAAGAATGACTTTATGGGAAAAGGACATGTCGTTGTATCATATTAATCGAAAGTAGAAGATACAACATGATCACCTTGATGTCGCAAGCTTCCTTTCGGTGACTCTTGGTTCCAACACACACACTTGCTCTGTCCTTGCATGAAGAAGATCCAATTCCTCTTGATAGACCTACTAGAGTCTCCAAGCTTCTGCTCAAGCTGGGTTCTTCACACAATTCCTTCACCAATTCTTCAATTAATCTTTCTTAACCTTTTCCATGAGAATCCTTTCAATATATATGAGAGGGTGAAATGGTTACATGGATGAGAATGATCCCACCAAATCAGGGAAAACAGTAAAATGACAACCATTCGAATGCCAACCCATTTTCTAGAAGATTCCCTTCTAAAACCCTCGAGACTTCATCTATTTTCCAAGCTTAAAAAACAAGTTCGCACCCTATGTATAGAGCACAGTGCAAGAATTTCACACGCTAGATGAAGGTGGCCTGCGAGAATGGGTCATTCTTGCACCCTAGTCTATAAGCATCCTACAAACTCACTTTGAAAATATGTTTTCTGGAAGGAGATAAATGCTACTTTTCTCAGGAGAAAGTTCTTGTTGGGAGCTTGAGCACACCAATGTTAATACATCACCAAGATGACCAAAATCATGTGTAACACCCACATCAAGGAAAATTCATTACAGTGGACCAATTAGCCTTCTTCAACTCTGATACATGTTCTGACAACGTCCCTTTCATTGCAAAACCCCCCCTGGATATGAGAATGTCGGTGTGGGTCTTCTTAAAGATTCCTCTTTGATGCATACTTTCCCCATCCCACCACTCGATGTTCCACATCCGTTTGTCGCCTCAATCAACATGATCTCCACCTCTGTTCACAAAACCCCTGTGTCTTATGACCTGTGGATAGTACCCAACCTCGGTGATCATCTTTGTTATGGTGACCAAATGCCTTTGAGTCCGATCGAATCCGCTTATCAAGCCATTCAATCGATAACCCCTTCTATCCCCTCTCTTGGTGATTTATCTACGGATCCATTCCACGTCATTTTTCCTACGGACGAGATGATTATGTCTATTATGTCCATGGAAGATACCCCTTGGGACAATGGACATCATCATTCCATCCTCTTCTTGGAACAACACACCATTGAGGGTTACCAACAGATCTCGACCCCGTCGACCGTTGTCGTCATTTCTACCGTTCCCGATTCTACACACAATATGTTCTATGAAGGGAACTTAAGTAATATCTCACCCACCATCCCCCTCGACATATCCATAAAACCTGGAGTTGTCAAAAATGTGCACGTCGGAGCTTCGTGTTCCCATAACGAAGTTGTCACCTACGAGTCTCTTTTCCAAGAATTTTGTGACATCTTTGCATGGAGCTATGAAGAAATGTCAGGTATTGACCCCAACATTGTTGTACACGAAATTAAGACATACCCTGGCGCTAAACCTGTCCGGCAATGACTTCGTCCAGTCCACCCACGTAAAGCAACCACTTTCAAGCTTGAAGTTGAGAAACTTCTCAAAGCTGTCTTTATTTACCCTGTGGCTCTAACTGACTGGGTTTCCAATCTTGTTCTGATTAACAAGAAACAAGGTACGATCCATGTGTGCGTTGATTATAGAGATATTAATAAAGCTTGTCCTAAAGACAACTTTCCTACCCCCTTCATTGACCAGATCGTCGACGATTATGTCATAAGTAAAATATTCTCTCTGATGGATGGTTTCTCCGGATATAATCAAATCAATATCGTACCTGTGGACCAACACAAGACCACTTTTATTTTTCCTTGGGGCACTTTCGCCTACCGAAAACTTCCATTTGGTTTAAAGAATGTCGACGCAACTTTTCAACATGCTATGTCTTACGCCTTTCATGATATAAAGCACATTGTGCAACCATATCTTGATGACTTACCAGCTCATTCCATGCATCGTGTAGATCATCCAACACACCTTCGTGCCATTTTCCTTCGATGTTGGTTTTACCATATACGCTTGAATCCCCAAAAATGTGTTTTTTGTGTAGAATCTGGCCGACTTGTGGGATTTATTGTTTCACGTCAAGGTATCAGGGTAGATCCTTTGAATGTCGAGGTGATTCTCAATCTTCCTCCTCCTTCCTCACTTCGCCAGCTACAAAGTTTGCAAGGGAAGGCAAACTTTCTCTGTTGTTTCATCCCGAACTATGCTGAGCTAACTCTTGGATTTACTCGACTGCTCAAGAAAGGTTCTGAGTTCGTATGGGATACCACTGCCGACAAAGATTTTGAAGCTTTGAAACTATATTTAACTCATACCCCACTACTCTTCCCACCTGATTACAGTTGGGATTATTTCCTTTACCTCGCAGCCTCAGACTATACCATCGCTATGGTTCTAGTCCAAGACGATGATTCTCATGATGAACATGTCATTTATTACTTGAGTCAAAGTCTCATGACTACCGAAACCAAATATTTACATGTTGAAAAATTGGCCTTGGCCACCATCCAAGTTGTTCAACGTTTCCGACACTATATCCTTTTTCACAAGACTACGGTGATTTCCAACTGCAACCCTATGAAACACATTCTCACATGCCAATTTCTAGGGGGAAAATACTCCAAATGGATCGTAATACTCCAGGATTTTGACTTATAATTTGAACGCGCTAAGTCCAAGAAATCATTGGTGTTTGTTGAGTTGATATGCGACCTTCCCTACTCTGAGACGAAAAATGTAGCAGAGGATTCATTACCCGATGAATCCCTTTTCCTGATCAGTTCCAATGACCTTTGGTATGGAGATATCATCATATATCTCCAGACCTAGACTTTCCAGCCCAATTTGTCTAGTACTGACCATCGTCAAATATGATACCAAGCTTGTAGGTATATTATCCTCAGTGATACTCTTTATTGTCATGGGATTGACTCCATTTTTCGACGCTGCCTCATGTTTGACGAAGCTGAGAAAGCCCTGAATGACTGTCATTTTGGAGCATGTGGTGGTCATATGTCTGGGTATTCTATTGCCCAGAAGATATTACGAGAAAGGTATTTTTGGCCTTCTTTATTCAATGATTGTATAATCGTTGTCCAAAAATGCCACGCTTGCCAAACCTACAACAAAAAAATATGATCACACCCTACTCCTCTACACCTTGTGGTCTCTATTGGTCCTTTTGCAAAATGGGGTATCGATTTCATGGAATGTCACCCTCACTCGGCCAGGGGGCATGGATACATTATTGTAGCCATAGATTATTTTACGAAATGGGCCGAGGCGATGCCAACATTCGACAATACCAGAAAGGCTGCAACATTATTCATATTCAATCACATCATTTCTTGGTTTGGTGTTCCTCAAGCTATCGTTACTGATCATGGTATCCACTTTAGAAACTGCATGATGTCTGAACTCACTGAAAAGTTGGGTCTTCACCATGAAAACTCAACACCCTATTACCCACAAGCCAACGGCCAAGTTGAAGCAATAAACAAAGTCCTCATTACCATGCTTCGACGAATGATAGGGATTCACAAAATGAGTTGGCACACGATGTTATTTTCAACATTGTGGTCTTACCGGACATCCGTTAAGTCTGCTACCAGGTTTACACCATTCCAGTTAGTTTATGGTCTAGAAGCCATCTTGCTGATTGAATGTGATATACCTTCTCTAAAACTAGCCGTCGAACTTCTCCCAAACACTTTTGTCGAAGAAGAGCGCCTGTTGTATCTCATGCAATTAGATGAAACCCATCATGATGTCACCCTAGTTATAGAAGCCCAGAAGAAATGTGTCAAAGCCCAATACAACAAACATGTCAAGCCACGCGTTTTCTCTGAAGGTAATCTGGTTCTCCTTTACGAACAAGATCAGGATATGCTAGGAGCCAAAAAATTTGAAGCTATGTCGTAAGGTCCTTATATCGTCAGATAAGTGTTGGAGAAAGGATATTACGAGTTGGTGGACTACGATGGTATCCATTTGAATGAACCCAGAAATGGGTTGTACTTAAAGAAGTACTATCCTTAAGATCACTTGTGCATGATTGCTTGTATTTTATTGTATCATACTTTTTGTGTGTTACTTAAGTATGATTTTTCATTATTTGGTCTCTGACCTCGACCGCTTATCTTGCGTTGCGCTTGGTTTCCAGATGCTGGAGTCTTCACTACTCCACATTGTCTTCACCGATGGCGCTAGTCGTAGTACTCAGAACCTTGCTTCTACTGCATGGGCAATCTACACACCTACAAATGAATTTATCAGGCTGCAAGGTGTATGCCTCGGTCGTGCAACCAATAATATCGTAGAATATAGCACCGTCATAGAATTGTTGATTGATGCTATTTCGCTTGATATATGCCACCTGGTTATATGACTCGATTCGCAGCTAGTAGTACTACAATTAAGTAATGTCTATGTTATCCGAAGTCCTACTTTATTACGGGTATATTTACGAATTTGCCTCTTGGAATGTTATTTTGATTATCTCGAATATCAGCACATTCCTAGATGTCTAAATACATTGACTGATGCCTTAGATAACTATGTGTTAGACAGACATTTGGGACATTTATGAACCAATCACACATCACATGTATTATTCAACACAAAATAAGCCAGTAGAAGCCGTATATATGTATATAACGATCAAAAGTTTTTACAAAATGTTTATGTCCAAAGATCAAAATCTCAAAATATGAAGCCCGTAGCTTCTACAAAATTGCATCATGGATGACGCTCACGATAACATACAACTTCTTGGGCTACCCCATGGAGCAGTCGACTGAGAGACTCGGACACACCCACAGTATGGCACTGATAACGTCTCGGGATCTCCCCAATAGTGATGCCCTGGACATCCAAAATCAACCCCTCTAAGTTATGTTCCACTGCTTCGTAGTGTTCGAGATCCCATCTTGCCATTGGAGCTGCTTCTCCTTGCCTCTGAATAGGAGACGTTCCTGGAGGTCGATATGGCCCCACATCTGTGTCATCGAAAGAAATTTTTGATTAGTCCTTGGATAAACATAAAAACATTTTATATAATAAAATTTGAAAAAACATTTAAAAAGAACAAAATGTGTACTTCTTGCCTAAGTCACCCCACTGAGCATCCTAGGCAGGACTAAATCTGGATCTCCTTGGAAATTCAAACCAGCATATGCGTAGTCATCGATCATCCGCATCTGGGGCCTCAACCAATCAAAACATGAATCATTATACCTGATTATAGGCCTTGCTACGTGCCGATCCATGAGGTTACACCACCTCAACATCCTCGGATCCTGTGGGGCCGGTAAACCCCAATCCACTTGTAGTCGCAATAGTGGGACCCTCTTGAGGAAGAATGACTCCAAAAGTGACTCGCACCCGAAATTCTTCGAAGCACCCCTTCTGCACTTTTTCAGTTGCCTCTTCATGCTGCGGAGAACCACATCCAACCAGTTAAAATCCCGAGGCTCTGTGCACTCTATTGCGTATTGGAAATAGTTCTGGAAAGCCATGTGCAGAGCCGTGCTCCTAGCCATGTGTGTAATGGTAAACAAGATAGTCCATAGGGTCAAATCTTGGACCCCCCAAATGGAAACCTTGCCCTTGCTTCTCTCTGCCTTGGGAACACAATATCAACAAACATACTCGCGCATAGAAAGTCTGTCGCCTCTACCTTCGGTCAAAGTAGCATGGTATCCACGTCGTGACAACCCCGTAAGAAAATAAATATCCTCGATATCTAGTGTTAGCGTGTGGACTCCTACATGAAATAAATGTTCATCCACATCCCACATGTGGACCAGGTACTCTAACAATCTGAGTTGGGCTCTCATGCCCTGGATCCTAAAAAAATTTAAGAGCCCACATTCCCAGAGGGAAATGACTATACCCGGATGATTCCCGACAATGAAATCATCCTCCTCATGTTATATTTCCCTCCATTCCAACATCGTGATGGTCAACACCTGCAATGGATCCATGCGAAAGAAGTCAGCAACTTGTTTTAACCTCTTGCACAATTTTTTATTGAGCAAAACCACACGCAAAAATCTATTTTTCGGCCCTCACAGGTGAACCTTTTGCACAGTGCGAGATTCTCGTAGGTGCACTAAAGCCCACCTGCAAAAATCATAGATTCTCGCAGGTGCCGAATGGCCCACCAGCGAGAATGCTTGAGCGCATATACCAACCCTAAAATGGACTCAAAACTCTAAAATTGCCAATAAAAATCAAAAGTAAACCATGGAAAAGTTGGAAAATTGGGAGATTACCTCATTGGCTGAAACCATTTGCCGAATGATCGCTTGTACCTCCCACAATCGAGCAAAGAAATTTGGGGGAAAATGAGTTATGTTGGACAAGTTTTTGGCAAAGTAACAATGAAATGGTAAAAAGGATTTTTCACCCATATTTATTCACTTTTTACTATTTCTTGTTGATTTTTTATATTATTTTTATTACTTTGTTTAAAAACCTAATACCCTAATAGCCTTGTGAGTATGGTTTTTCGCAGATATACTGACTTCGAAGTCCGGACGACAGTGTATGAGTGTTTTTTTATTCTTTTTTTTTGTCGCATGTACGACTACTTTTTTAGGGTTTTGTAGGAAAAACCTCGAGCTCAGTCTTCGTTCGTTCTCACACTCGAAAATACATGAGAATGCAACCGAGTATACTTTTTCTCGTCTTTTCGTACTCGTCATGGTAACAAGAAAATGACAAACACAAGGGAGTATCCTTTAAGCTCTTTTCACACTCCATAAAAATGAAAAGATTGTCAAGCGATCTTGTTCTTTTCACGCTCGTTAAAGTATTTGAAGAAAATGTTCAACGGGTGATAGTTTATCACTTTTTCAGTCTCGTCAAACTCATTTATGAAAAATGAACTGGGAGAGTTCTCTTTAAGTGTTTTTCAAACTCTCAAAACATGAAAAACCCCCAAGTTTTCTATCTTTGGACTCATTAAACAAACATCGAAAGGCCCTTACGGGACTGAACCACTCCATCTTAGGGTTCTTTAAATGTACTTCGATGGACTCATCTGAAGGATGAACTTACATCGACAAGCATATGTTATCCTCCTCAATCTTGTGTAAAGGGATGTGTTTTTGTATTTGTATTAATGGTAGTAAGCATCGCTCTTGAACATGACACCCCCTATTCGTCATTTCAAACTGGGTTGGAAAATCCATGTCTCTCGTTCAACTTGCTACAAGGTCATATCTTGGGTCATATTTGAGTCAGTGCTGCCAAGTCCTTGGTTGTGTCGTTAATATGTTCAAGAGAAGTTCAAACAAGCCTTCCATTGATTCATCCAGCTACAGTTGTCCATTCTTACTATGTCGGCCTTCCCTGTGTCTGTTTCAACTCCTATTCATACTTTGATTCACCCTCAAAATCTGTTACTTATTTCATGTCCTTGATGGAGGATACATCAAGGCCCTCCTCTGACGAGTCTTTTTTCGTCGACTCCAACTCATTATCTGGGAATAAGACTTAGAAATCATTTGGTACCTTGGAACCTGCATGCCTTAATGGCAGGTCTCTTCACTTTCAACACGAGTTTCACATCATTGATCCTTGATTGAGAGATTCCACTGAGTGTTCGACTTCGGCTCATTCATTTGCATTCGTTTGGATTGTACTTCGGTACCTTAGGAGTCATTGACATCAATGGTGATTTCCCTCGCACTTGTTAATGGTTTTCATCAATGACCGGTAATCGAGTGGTTTCTACCATGTTTGACTTCAGCACATGTAATCACATGGCTAGATTCATACTTTCAGGTGACGGGATTGAAGACCCTGGGTCTCATCTTTTTTATCCAAGCTGTGATGGAGTATGTATGATTTGTATCGACACATAGATCCACTTTGTATGTCGTGCGGATATGTCTTAATTTGAGTCTTCTAACATAGATCCACAGTGTATTCCTGGTGGCTATGTATCATTTTGATGACATGGATCCATAGTGTATGGTTGGTGGCCATGGACTACGTTTATTATTTCATTCATTTGTGATCTGAGCATGGGAATGCCTACCTCAGAACTGGTATTATATTATGAAGATGATTGGTTTCTTACAGGTTTCCAATTAGGTGCGCTCCTTATTTCTGACACACACACGCATTTTACAAAGTATTTCGGCTGTCACAAGTTCCAGCCTCATACTTTAGTGGGCATTCTGTTACACATTATTTTTGTCACTCTGGTGATGTCTCTACAGTGATGTGTTCAGGCTCCCACAAGGAATTTTTTCCTGAGAAAAGTGACGGTTGTGTTCCTCTACAAAACATATTTTTATAGTGAGTTCATAGGCTGCATATGGTGTAGGGTGTGAGAATCTCGATTCTCCCAGGCAACCCTATACCTAGACTGTGAGGTGTTCATGGTCTGCTCTATAGGTAGGGTGCAAACTTGTTTTGAAGCTTGAAAGGAAGAGGAAGTTACGAAGGTTCTAGAAGAGTATCTTCTAGAAAATGAGTTGGCATTCGCATGGTTCGAATCCTACTGACTTCTCAGATTTAGTGGGATCATCCTCATCCATTTAACCATCTCTCCTTCTCCTATATATTGAAAGGTTTCTCATGGAAAAGGTTAAGCAATATTGAATGAAGAATTGAAGATAGAATTGTGTGAAGAACTTTGTTTGGATTGAAGCTTGAAAACTCTATTTCTCTATCAAGTAGTACTGGATCTTCTTCATGCAAATGTAGAGCAAGTGTGTGTGTTGGAACCAAGGGTTACTGAAAGGAAGCTTGCGACATCAAGGCGATCTAGTCATATCTTCTAATTTCATTTAATATACTACAACGACATGTCCCTTTCCCATAAAATCACTCTTATTTTATTGCATAACTCCTTGATCATATGCATAGGTTAACATTGAATATACTTTGTTATCTTCACTTTGGTTGGTTTGTGTTGTCTTGGACCAGCTTTCACAAGAGCACCAGAGCGAAGTAGGAACAATACAGACCTAAGGAAGCGATATAAAGGTACATCACTCATTCATTCTCGGTAATAGATTCAATGACTGCAACCTAGAGAAAGAGTCATGTCATGTCATGTTTTGTTCTAGATCCAGGTGGATCTAGGGAGATCAATTAGTGTCCGCACCTACCAATTTATCTGGTAACAATTATCCTTGATGAGAATGATAGATGTCAAGTGGAAACCAATCGATGAAGATGGATCAAGATGCATAGATGAAGATGGATCAATGAGTTGTCATTAATACATGATGAAGATGGATTCTTTGATATATTATGCATATTTTGATGACTCATTATTGTCTTGTCATGATTAATAAGAAATAAAAATGGATGAACTCCAAAGTGGTCCCCTTATGGTGAAAGCCCTCATGGTAAGATGCTTTGTGGTTGATTTTTGGTTGAGAGAACCTATGCTTGTATGTGGAATAATGAGATGAAGATCAATGAACTTATTGGTGAAACTATCCTAGATGGATAGTGTTTGTCATGCAATTTTCAGTGGAGCATCACATAACTCCTCATGGTTTGAGAGTTATGGCCCTATGAATATGAAGGACCCCCATATGAAGGCTTGAACCCCCCAAGGTCAAAGAAGTCAAAGTGATCTAAAAGAAGAAATTATTATTTAAATGATAAAGTAAAGTGACAAAGTCAAGGTGGATTATTTAAATAATAAAGAGAAGTGACAAAATCAAGAAAGATTATTGAAATGATAAAGTAAGGTGACAAAATCAAGAAGGAATATTTAAATGATAAAGTATTGGGAACTTTCTATTTATGGAAAGTGGTTAGCCCTAAAATAAGGAAAATATGTTAAGTGACTTAGAAATGGGTTAAGTGACCTAAAAATTGGTTAAGTGACATAGAGGATGAAAGTATAAATACGATAGCAATGGTCTCTTGTAGAACATCCTTTTTTGTGGATCAATGGAGATATTCTTGTGAGAATATCTTTTGGAGTATTCATGGAGAGCTTCTGGTGAAATCATATTTGATATGGATCTCTTGAGCATGATAGAAGATTTATTATGAGGAAGACAACGAGAGGAGGATCTCATGGACGCATCAAAGTTTTGGCAAATGTCGGAGATCTTGACGGAAAAAGTCTCAGAGCTTTAGAAACCCTAGTTTCTGAGGTGTATGCAGGATGTAATGAGCCAGGGTGAGTACACACGCAGTCTGTATGAGGAAAGGGTGTGTAAAGTGATAAAATCATGGTGATTTGTGTTTGAGCTGATGAATATCTATTGAAGACTGTGGCAGGTTCTAGATCTGCATTCTATGGGCTCATATATGCCACTAAGACACTAGTATGGTTACATTATTGTCTTGATGGATACTATTGTTTGATGTGTTGTGAATTCTTAGGGAATTCTTGGTATGACTTCTATGATGTGGTTTAGTTTGGTTGATTTGGTTGATGGAGTGAAAAGTACTCTTGTGATTCAGTGGTGACATGATTTCTATGGTATACTAGTTATTTATACATGATTGAGATAACATTCATATTGATTGATTGTGGAGCATGAGTAGATATTGGAAATCTTGGATGTGTTGTGACTGACTGGTGGTTAGATTGGACAGTCAAAGATAGAAGAGAATGATATATTGGTTGCAGAGGATATCAGTTGATCTTGAAGGATAAACCCTAATAGTTCAACATGTATACACGGGTTGTTGTATACACTGGCCGCATACACACGTGGGTTGTAGTGAGCTAGGGTGCATACACACGCGGGTTGCACTACTGACAAGTCATGTACCTGTTGATAGATTGATATCTATTGAGGATTGTTGCCTCATCTCAGCTGATGCTGAGAATGTAAGATGAGTCTTGCATATAGATCTGGTGCTCTTGTAGAGTTGTACTTTATTCAATTGTTGTTGAAAAACCCTTGGATTGTTGTTCATAATAAAAAGAAAAATTGTACATACATCTTGTGTTCTTTGAGTTCCTTGTGGTGATGAATTGTTGGTGATATAATTCTGATATATGTTACTGATATATGTTCACATTTAAATGGTCATAAATGACAATAATGAGTAATGAGTAAATGTTGAATGTTAACTAAGGAGTTATGTGTAAGAGGGAAGTTTTGGGAAAAAGAGCCCCACACTCATTCACCCCCCCTCTAAGTGTGGTAGGTGTGTCCAACACATTGAATATAGGCATCATCAAATGGCCCTTATTCGAAATCCTCCAACCACCTCACTTCTCATGATGCAAGTGATTCCCCCTATTCCATCTCTAGATACTGTTCACATCACACCCCCTGAACCTGAGTCACTTCCTACCCCTATGTGGTTCATGAATAGACTGTATGAGGATTTTCCCCCAAATCCTCCCAATTCTCCGATTCACTTCCCTCATAAAATTTTACCCCCAACCACAGTTTCTAATCCAGAGTGTCTAGACATTTGGTTTATGTCAAGCATGCCATCGTAACATAGTTGCAATACCCCCTCTCCATCTTCACCACCTAAAGATAATCACACGGTGATAGTCACCAATGTTCCTTCCTTGGATCCCCTATATTCTCACATTTTCCACTGGGACAAAGATATCCTCAAGGAACTAACTACCCTTGATTGCCCATGGAATGCACTCCATCACAGAGCACTTTTTCTCTCACAGGAAGCCTTTGACCCTCTTAGCCAAGGCTCCATATGTGCAATCGAAACAAAGGATTTCATCCTGTCAGGGCATATAGACTAGTTCAACAATCCTATCCCTGCCTCTGATGCTATTGAAGAAGGAAACATGGCCAACATTTCCCCCACTATCAAAATTAGCATTTCCATCAAACCATGAATCATAGAGGAAATCACCATTGGCACCGCATGCTCCCCTAAAGAACTCACAACTTACAAATCTCTCTTTCAGGAATACTGGGATTTTGTTGCCTGGTCATACATGGAGATGCCCGACCTCGATCCTTCTATCGTCGAACATTGCATTGACACATGGCCAGATATCACACTTGTCCATCAAAAGAAACACCCACTACACCCATCCAAAGCAGTGGATATCAAATCCGAAATTGACAAACTATGCATTGCAGGGTTCATATACCCCATCGCCTACACGTCGTGGGTTTCCAACCTCGTCCCCATTCACAAAAACTAGGTCACTATTTGTGTCTACACCGAATTTCGTGATCTCAATCACACTTGTCCCAAAGACAACTTCCCAACACCTTTCATTGACCAAATTATCGATGACTGTGTCAGCCATGAGGCCTTATTCTTCATGGATGGGTTCTCTGGCTACAATCAAACCTATGCCCATCCAACATATAAGTATAAGACTGCATTCACTACCCCATGGGGTACTTTTTCTTATCGTGTCATGCCTTTCAGACTAAAAAATGGAGGTGCAACATTCCAATGGTCCATGACTTACGTTTTTCTATGATCTCTCTCGCATCATCCTCGCTTACTTGGACGACCTCACTGCTCGATTCAAGAAACACACTCAACATCTAGATGAATTACGGGTCATCTTTCAATGATGTCGACAACACAATATCCACTTGAACTCACTCAAGTGTGTATTCTACGTCACTTCCAAACGCCTCCTTGGGTTCATCGTCTCCCAAAACAACATCACAGTGGACCCCCTCAAGGTCCAAGCTATCATAGAAATTCCACCACCTTGGAATGTGCACCAAATGTAGAGCCTACAAGGCAAAGCCAACTTTTTGCAATGCTTTGTCCCAAATTATGCCACTCACACACATGGTTTCCTTTGTTTCACTAACTACTATGTAGGAGGATGAGACGACTAACCTGGCTCTCTCAAATTTTGGATCAGCTGGCTCGAAATCCCATAATTTCTAAATCTCCTCTAAAAACCTCTCGTCAACTCACTATGGAAGAAAGTACAAATGAGGTGGCATTGTGGGCCACACAACTATCGAAGAAATAGATGCGCATCTGTCACACCCACAGGTGCGCATTCATGTGCACCTGTTTTCTACACACTGTGCAAATGTACTTCGAACATGCGTGCATCAAATGCACACTTGTTTTCCTCACTCACGCACCGCCATGCGTGACTGTCTTCAACACATCCACGCACCTTAGCACGGGTATCCTTTGATCACACGTACACTTGGGGGAGCAACCTTACAGAAACCCATAGTATGGCCATCCATACGACTCTGCCTAGAAAATAAACCCTAACTACTATGTAAGAGGATTAGACCACTAACCTCACTCTCGCAAATCTTGGATCAGCTGGGTCGAACTCCCATACTCTCTAAATCTCCTCTAAACACCTCTCATCATCTCACTATGGAAGCAGGTACAAATGAGGTGGCAATGTGGGCTCCACAGCTATTGAAGAAATAGATGCACATCTGTCACACCCACAGGTGTGCATTCATGTGTACCTATTCTCTACACAGTTGTGCACAGTGCACAGTTGTACTTCGAATAGGCGCACATCCAATGTGCACCTATTTTCCTCACTCATGCACCCCCATGCATTACTATATTCAACACATTCTCACACCTCAGTAATGGGTATCCTTTGCTCACTTGTGCACTTGGGGGGGAAACCTTACAGAAACCCATAGTGCGTCCATCTGTACGACCCTGCCCAGAAAAGAAACCCTAACTACTATGTAGGAGGATGAGACCACTAGCCTGGCTCTCGCAAATCCTGGATCAGCTAGATCAAACTCCTGTAATATCTAACTCTCCTGTAAAAACCTCTTTTCAACTCACTGTGGAAGCAGGTACAAATGAGGTGGCATTGTGAGCCCCACAGTTGTCAAAGAAATATATACGCATCTGTCACACCCACAGGCGCTCATTCATGTGAACTTGTTCGCTACACAACTACGCACCTCTTTTCCTCACTCATGTACCCCCATGCAGGACTATCTTCAACACATTTGCGCACCTCAGCATGGGTATCCTTTGATCACCTATGCACTTGGGGGGCCACCCTTACAGAAACCCATAGTACAACCATCCGTATGACCCTGCCCAGAAAAGAAACCCTAACTACTATGCAGGAGGATGAGACCACTAACCTAGCTCTCGTAAATCCTGGATCAACTAGCTTGAACTCCCATAATCTCTAAATCTCTAAAAACCTCTCGTTGGCTCACTATGGAAGTAGGTACAAATGAGGTGGCATTGTGGGCCCCACAACTGTCGAAGAAATAGATGCGCATCTTTCACACCCACAGGTGCACATTCATGCTCACCTATTTGCTACACAATTGTGCATAGTGCGCAACTATACTTTGAATAGGCATGCATCCAATGTGCACCTATTTTCCTCACTCACGCACCCCCATGCACGACTGTCTTCAACACATCTATGCACCTCAACATGGGTATCCTTTGATCGCCCATGTAGTTGGGGGGGCACTCTTACAAAAACCCATAGTACGATCATTTGTACGACCCTGCGCAGAAAATAAACCCTAACTACTATGCAGGAGGATGAGACCACTTGCCTGGCTCTCACAAATCCTAGATCAAATGGCTCAAACTCCCGTAATCTCTAAATCTCCTCTAAAAACCTCTTGTCAACTCACTATGGAGGAAGGTACAAATGAGGGGGCATTGTGGGCCCCACATCTATCAAAGAAATAGATGCACATCTGTCACACCCACAGGCGCACATTCATGCGCACCTGTTCGCTACAAAGCTGCACACAGTGCACAACTATACTTCGAACAGGCATGCATCCAATGTGCACTTCTTTTCCTCACTCACGCACCCCCATGCGAGACTATCTTCAAAACATCTGCGCACCTCAGCACAGGTATCCTTTGATCGCCTGCGCACTTGGGGGGGAACCCTTACAGGAACCCATAGTATGGACATTCGTATGACCCTGCCCAGAAAAGAAACCCTAACTACTATGCAGGAGGATGAGACCACTAACCTGGCTCTCGCAAATCCTGGATCAGCTGGCTCGAACTCCTGTAATCTCTAAATATCCTCTAAAAACCTCTCGTCAGCTCACTATGGAAGCAGGTACAAATGAGGTGGCATTGTGGGCCCCACAACTGTCAAAGAAATATATGTTCATATGTCACACCCATAAGCATGCATTCATGTGCACCTATTTGCTACAAAGTTGCGCACAGTGTGCAGTTGTACTTCGAATAAGTGTGTATCCAATGCGCACCTCTTTTCCTCACTCACGCACCCCCATGTGGGACTATCTTCAACACATCTGCGCACCTCATCACGGGTATCCTTTGATCGCCCGTGCACTTGGGGGGACACCCTTACAGAATCCCATAATACAGCCATCCGTACGACCCTGCTCAGAAAAGAAACCCTAACTACTATGCAGGAGGATGAGACCACTCACCTGGCTCTCGCAAATCCTGGATCAGCTGGCTCGAACTCCCGTAATCTCTAAATCTCCTCTAAAAACATCTCGTCAGCTCACTGTGGAAGCAGGTACAAATGAGGTGGCATTGTGGGCCCCACAGTTGTCGAAGAAATAGATGCACATCTGTCACACCCACAGGTGCGCATTCATGTGCACTTGTTTGCTACACAGTTGTGCACAGTGCGCAAATGTACTTCAAACAGGCGTGCATCCAATGCACACCTATTTTACTCACTCACGAACCCCCATGCACGACTGTCTTCAACACATCTACACACTTCAGCATGGGTATCCTTTGATCGCCCGTGCACTTGGGGGGCCACCCTTACAGAAACCCATAGTACAGCCATCCGTACCAACCTGCCCAAAAAATAAACCCTAACTACTATGTAGGAGGATGAGACCACTTACCTGGCTCTCACAAATCCTGGATCAGCTGACTCAAACTCTCGTAATCTCTAAATCTCCTCTAAAAAACTCTCGTAAAATCACTATGGAATCAGGTCCAAATGATGTGGCATTATGGGCCCCATAGTTGTCAAAGAAATAGATGCACATCTATCACATCCACAGGCACACATTCATGTGCACCTGTTCGCTACACAACTATGCACAATGTGCAGCTATACTTCAAACAGACGCGCATCCAATGCGCACCTATTTTCCTCACTCATGCACCCCCATGCACGACTGTCTTCAACACATCCATGCACCTCAGCATGGGTATCCTTTGATCACCCGCGCACTTGGGGGGGCACCCTTACAGAAACCCATAGTATGACCATCCGTATGACCCTACCCAGAAAAGAAACCCTAACTTCTATGCAGGAGGATGATACCACTAACTTGGCTCTCGTAAATCCTATATCAGCTGGCTTGAACTCCCGTAATATCTAAAACTCCTCTAAAAATCTCTCGTCAGCTCACTATGGAAGCAGGTACAAATGAGGTGGCATTGTGGGCCCCATAGATGTTGAAGAAATATATGTGCATCTGTCACACCCACAAGCGTGCATTCATGCACACCTGTTCACTACACAGCTATGTACAATGCACAACTGTACTTCGAACAGGAACGCATTCAATGCACACCTGTTTTCCTCACTCACGTACCCCCATGGACGACTATCTTCAACACATACACGCACCTCAACACGGGTATCCTTTGATCGCCTGCGCCCTTGGGGGGCCACCCTTACAGAAACCCATAGTACGGTCATCCATACGAACCTGCCCAGAAAAGAAGCCCTAACTACTATGTAGGAGGATGAGACCACTAACCTGGCTCTCGCAAATCCTGGATTAGCTGGCTCGAACTCCCATAATCTCTAAATCTCCTCTAAAAACCTCTCATCATCTCACTATGGAAGCAGGTACAAATGAGATCTCATTGTGGGCCCCACAGCTGTCGAAGAAATAGATGCGCATCTATCACACCCACAGGTGCGCATTCATGCGCACGTATTCGCTACACAGTTGGGCATATTGTGCAGTTGTACTTCGAACAGGCGTGCATCCAATGAACACTTGTTTTCCTCACTTACGCACCACCATGCGCGACTGTCTTCAACACATCCGCACACCTCAGTATGGGTATCCTTTGATCACCTGCGCACTTGGGGGGCCACCCTTACAAAAACCCATAGTACAACCATTCGTATAACCCTGCCTAGAAAAGAAACCCTAACTACTATGCAAGAGGATGAGACCACTAACCTGGCTCTTGCAAATCCTGGATCAGCTGGCTCAAACTCCCATAATCTCTAAATCTCCTCTAGAAACCTCTCGTCAACTCACTATGGAAGCAGGTACAAATGAGGTGGCATTGTGGGCCCCACAACTGTCGAAGAAATAGATGCACATCTTTCACACCGATAGGCACACATTCATGCACACTTGTTCGCTACATAGTTGCGCATAGTGTGCAGTTGTACTTTGAGCAGGTGCACATCTAATGCGCACCTGTTTTTGTCACTCACACACCCCCATGCACGACTATCTTCAATACATTTGCGCTCCTCAACATGGGTATCCTTTGATCACCCGCACACTTGGTGGGCCACCCTTATAGAAACCCATAGTATGGCCATCTGTACGACCCTGCCCAGAAAAGAAACCCTAACTACTATGTAGGAGGATGAGACCACTAACCTGGCTCTCACAAGTCCTGGATCAGCTGGCTCGAACTCTCGTAATCTCTAAATCTCCTCTAAAAAAATCTCATTAGCTCACTATGGAAGCAGGTACAAATGAGGTGGCATTGTGGGCCCCACAACTGTTGAAGAAATAGATGTGCATCTACCACACCCACAGGCACGCATTCATGCGCACCTATTCTCTACACAGTGCGCAGTTGTACTTCGAACATGCATGCAACCAATGCGCACCTCTTTTCCTCACTAACGCACCCCCATGTGCGACTGTCTTCAACACATTCGTGCACCTCAGCATGGGTATCCTTTGAATGCCCACACACTTGGGGGTCCACCCTTATAGAAACCCATAGTACAACCATCCATACAACCCTTCCTAGAAAAGAAACCCTAACTACTATGTAGGAGGATGAGACCACTAACCTGGCTCTCACAAATCCTGGATCAGTTGGCTCGAACTCTCGTAATTTCTAAATCTCCTCTAAAAACCTCTCGTATTCCCACTATGGAAGCAGGTACAAATGAGGTGGCATTGTAGGCCTCACAACTGTCGAAGAAATAGATGCGCATCTATCACACCCACAGGCATGCATTCATGTGCACCTGTTCGCTACACAGCTACGCAGAGTGCACAACTGTACTTCGAACAGGTGTGCATCCAATGCACACCTATTTTCCTCACTCACACACCCCCATGCGTGATTGTCTTCAACACATCCACACACCTCAGCATGAGTATCCTTTGATTGCCTGCGCACTTGGGAGGCCACCCTTACAGAAACCCATAGTACGACCATCCATACGACCCTGCCCAAAAAAGAAACCCTAACTACTATGTACGAGGATGAGACCACTAACCTATCTCTCGCAAATCCTGGATCAGCTGGCTTGAACTCTCGTAATCTCTAAATCTCCTCTAAACACCTCTCGTCATATCACTATGGAAGCAAGTACAAATGAGGTGGCATTGTGGGCCCCACAACTGTCGAAGAAATAGATGTGCATCTTTCACACCCATAGGCGCCCATTCATGCGCACCTGTTCGCTACATAGCTGCGCACAGTGTGTAGTTGTTCTTCGAACAAGCACGCATCCAATGCACACTGATTTTCCTCACTCACACACCCCCATGCACGATTGTCTTCAACACATCCACACACCTCAGCACAGGTATCCTTTGATCACCCGCGCACTTGGGGGGCCACCCTTACAGAAACCCATAGTACGACCATCCGTACAACCCTACCTAGAAAAGAAACCCTAACTACTATGCAAGAGGATGAGACCACTAACCTAGCTCTTGCAAATCCTAGATCAGCTAGCTCGAACTCCTGTAATCTCTAAATCTCCTCTAAAAACCTCTCATCAACTCACTATGGAAGAAGGTACAAATGAGGGGGCATTGTGGGCCCCACATCTATCAAAGAAATAGATGCACATCTGTCACACCCACAAGAGTGCATTCATGCACACTTGTTTGCTACATAGTTGTGCACAGTGCACAGCTGTACTTCAAATAGGCGTGCATCCAATGCGCACCTATTTTCCTCACTCACACACCCCCATGTGTGATTGTCTTCAACACATCTGTGCACCTCAGCACGCGTATCCTTTGATCGCCCATGCACTTAGGGGGCCACCCTTACAAAAACCCATAGTACGACCATCTGTATAACCCTGCCTAGAAAAGAAACCCTAACTACTATGCAGGATGATGAGACCACTAACTTGGCTCTCGCAAATCTTGGATCAGTTGGCTCGAACTCCTATAATCTCTAAATCTCCTCTAAAAACCTCTCGTCAACTCACTATGGAAGCAAGTACAAATGAGGTGGCATTGTGGGCCCCACAACTATATATAGTCCCTTTTTCCAAACTTCCATGCTCAATTACAGGAGCTCAGAGCATCTGTTTTTCGATCCATCTTTAGCCATGGGATCAAGATCCTGCCACCTACACAGTCACATTCACCGGGTCACCATCCATCCTCGTCCATGGGGGAGCATTTTTTTCACATCACACCGAGGCATGCATGCTCATGTTCAAAATTATCAAATAGTTGTTATATGTTCTTTATCTTCATATATTGTTCATGTCGAGTATTCGTTTTTCATGTGTGCAGGTACTTGGTCATCACAAACCAGCACAACCCCTTTAGGTATATGATCAAAAGTAGCATGTAATCATTCCCTCTAAATATCAATTGCATATCCCAATCACACCCTCCGACATTTTCCTGTAGGATCCTCACATCTGTCTCTGCAGTTCTATCACCTTCGTTGCATTTCAAGTACTGTCACCCGGTAGCACTCACCCCTACATGAGTTGTCCCATTCATAGTCCCCTTTGGCAATTGAAACTCATGCTGCTTTCACCCCCTAGGGATGGGAGTCCTGAAAGTTTTACGAATGTTCACGAATCAGCCACATACTCCTTCTCCTCATTATGCTATCTTTCCCAAGGGACTCCCAGGATATCTCCTCACGGTTCTCGTTTGACTGCACCTCCACAATATCATTAACCCTCCATTTCATCCACAATCAGTTTTCCCATTTGCAGATTTCCCTCAATTGATTTAACTCATATAGAAACCTACCCATGGGGCCCCCACCCTCCACCAACTCTCCATGCAACTTGTGCCCTCACAAAACAAGCCATCTTGCACTGGGGCACCCATTTCTGTATCTGCACACTTATCCCAAATTATTCTTTATTCATTTGGTAATTGTACAAAGCCTTTGTTTCCAACATTTACATAGCTTTTTTATCTCCCTTGGCGACCTTCATTTTCCCAGAAAAGCAACCCATGTCACCCTTGGTTGGGGCACTCATTACCTTCTACTCTAGTTGACATCGTTCATAAACCTCGAGTATCCCACAGTCCATGCACCTCTGATCTCTGATTTTTTCCACTTTGTCATACACCTGGCACAATTTAACCCATGTCTATTCGACCCCCTGACACTAGATCCAGTTTCACGGTTGCTACCACTCATACTTCACATATATCCCCAACCAAGGGAAGCCTTGAGTCTCACCTCATCTTGACTTTGTCCATGTCCCTCATCGGTTATTGATCTCATCCAGTGGATTTCATGAAGCCCTTTTTGCTTCTTGGAGTCACGTCTCACTTTCTGTCGACATCAACACAATTTCCAGAAAGGCGACAGTGTCTTGACTCTCATTACCTTTACAATGAGGAGCCTCAGATGACACAGAGAGAACCATCATTACTCTATGTTGTCGTTGAACCCCTTAACATTCGACTTCAACACAATCTCATGTAACGGTGGGTCTTACTTTGCGACTATTGCAGTTTTTTTATACTAGTCGAATACCTCTGAATTTGTTGGGCCATCAATGACTACGAGTCATCGACACTTCTTACAAGTGTCATTGCCTCTTTTCAGAGTATGTTCACCATCATAATTTTCATCTGCCATTATCAAACCACCCCAGAGGGAATTGCAGTTATCTACATCATCATACAACTTCAGTTACTATATTACATATTTGAGTTACATGACATGAGCATGGGGCATGCCCGCCTCATTTGTATACAGACTTTATTTTTGTACCTAGAGAAAGGTTCGTTCCCACAGTTTCCCCTCTCCCTCCAATGGGTTTCTCTTGCAGTTCCTCTCAACACTTTCTTACAATGGTACTCTCAGTAGAAGAAACATTGATGTATTTCGGCTATACATATGCTCCTAACCTCACACATCAAGGGGAATATTTTATCACTGAAATTTCACCCACAAATGGTTACAGGAATCCAACATATCCAAACACCTATTATTTCACCTACAACCCCAAAAAAATAGTTCCAAAAGGCACAAACTATACAATTGGTTATAAAATTGACATGTGTAGAAATACTACAGGAAGCGTGCGCATGTGTGCAGGCCAAAGAATCCAAAAGAACGCACATTCTCCCAATGCACGACTGTGTATGATAAAAGCCGTGTACTCCTATGAACAACACATTTATGGTTCTTGTCGACCCCTCACCCACTTCTGGTTAAGCTCCCAATTTGATTTGACCATCAAATCGAAACTGAATCTGCATGGGGGGCTGGTCAAGGACCCAAGGGTGCCCCTTGTTCACATTAAAGACCAGTTGGATAATGCCTCAAATATTTTCTATAAAAATAGGCCATGGGTGCACTATGAATTCAATAATCTCATTATATTGTTATTCTATCTCTATTCTCCTTCAAGGAACCTCTTTTCTTCAAGAAGCATACTAGCAACATCTCATTAAGTTATTCACCTCACATCTTGAGGGAATAAGCTTGGATTTCTTCACCATTTCCTTTCTAATTTTCCATTTGTAAGAAGATCTCTCACATAGGGGACTCAAGAGACCTCCCTTGGAGGGAGAGGGGATCCATAAGTCCCCCTTTTTCTTTGGTGTTTTCCCACTAATACAATTTATCCATTGGTGCCATGATTATTGGTCTTTTGATTGTTTTTTGGTTCAAGTTTCCTCATGCATTTTAGTTTTCTTTCTTTAGTTATTTCTTTAGTTGTTGTTAGCTTAGTTGTTTTTTTATTTCATGTGATTGAGTCATTTGATTCATACACTAACCTTTGTCCTGTCTAGTAGGCACAACTAGACTTGCAAGTGTCTCTCTTTTGCTCATTCAAGTGGCGAAAAGGATACAACAATAATAAATGGTTTATTTCCCAAATCAAATAGGATTAAAAACCATTTGCAGGGGGAAATGATAAATTTGATATGGATTGTTGGTGCCCTATTTTAGAGTGTTCTTACAAAATAATAGGAATGAATACATTCAACATTATTTTTGAGAAGTTATGGCATCCACTAACATGTTGGATTACTCAGAGGGGGGGTGAATCAGTAATAGAGAAATTAAATTCTTTTTAACCACAAAATTCAAGTGTTATATCAATGTAGCATTATCATCCAATAGTTGCAGAGTAAATAAACAATGAACAAATGAGCAATCATACACATACATAGTACACCAGTGTTTAACGTGGAAACCCAAAGTGGGAGAAAAACACAATTTTTTTTTTCTTATAAGTCTTTAAGAATTACATTCATTGGAAGTACCAACTTCCTTTGTTTTCCAGCTGCAACTGGAAGGAGCCCCCAACCACTTATTTTCTCAGTCTACAACATGAGGGAAGCTCCAACTCCCAAATTCTCTGGCTACAACCCCCCATGTTCTCCGGCTACAACCATTTGTCCTTTCCCCCTCCAACCACCCTAGAATATAAGTAGACTGATGGAACCACTGTCACACTATCACTATGATATATACCACTGTAACAACCTGTACCACTAAATTGAAGCCAACCAACCTGTAACAACCTATACCAAACAACCTGTAATCAGTCTTGTTTAATTATGGATTATTCTAGAAAGAGAACTTGTAGAGCGTGCCCCACACATAATATTTGTTGTATGGATCTTAGAAAGCATCATCAAAATAATTTACCCCCCTTGAATTTCGACCTTCTTTACTTCACCTTCCCTCTGAAATTCGGCTTAGATATCCTTTGGTTACCTCAGTCACTTGTATATATTCAATATTCTCAAGTGTGTTTAAAAATGAGAGACCCTTTCCTCTTATTTATACTTTCATGTAGCTTCCTCAAGGGGTTACGTTCTAACCATCTTAACCCACTTTCATTATTTTAGGGCTAACCCACTTCTAACCACTTGTCCACTTAGTAATTTCTCCATTAACTTTATTATTTAAATAATTTATTTTTTATCCACTTTGACTTATAGTAAACTCATCACTTCACTTTATTATTTAAATTACCTTCTAACCATCTTAACCCACTTTCCTTATTTTAGGGCTAACCCACTTCTAACCACTTGTCCACTTAGTAATTTCTCCATTAACTTTATTATTTAA
>SNQJ01S0011043.1:308362-323970 GCA_010110895.2 Picea sitchensis
CACTTCACTTTATTATTTAATTAATTTCTTCTTTGCAACCACTTTGACTACTTTGACCTTTTGGGGCTTCTAGATGACTCATGAGGGTTCTCCAACTTCACATGGCCATAACTCTCTAACAGTGAGTTGTTATGTGATGCTCCACATACCACCATAAATGGAATGACATGTACTATCCATCCAGAATAGTCTTACCTTCAAATATATTAAAAATCATACCATTATACATCAAACAAACTTGGGTCCATTACCCAAACCTTTGTGCTACCAAGATTCACTACCAGAATTTCTTCAAGGGTTGACATCAATGACAACCAACCCAAATAATCAACAATCCCCCCCCTTTGGCATTGATGGCAACACTTTCATGCAATACTGAAGTCATATCAATCATGCTCCCCCTATGACCATTTCTCCCACTGGAACCATGCCTATGTTCTCTTTCTCAAAGCATTTACCTTTTCATATGATAAATATCTCCCCCTTTGTCATCAATGGAAAATGTATATTTCCATCCAGGGCTTCTCCCCCTAACCGAATTGTCTTTACAGATACTCCCCCTGACTGAAATCTTCCTGAAATTGATCTCCCAACCTGAAAATTCCTCTCTATGGTGCTTCCTCGTGTAAATCTAATACATATAAGATAAGCATTCAAAAACATTCATTTTGGAGTAGAAATTACTTTGAGTCTCTAGCGAAGATACTCAAATGATTCCCGTGGAAGTAGTTTTATAAAGATGTTTTCCACCTGTTCTTTTGTGCCCACATACTCAACTATGATGTTCTTCTCTGCAACCTATTCCCATAGAAATTGATACTTGATTGGAATGTTCTTTGTCTTGGAGTGCATCACCGGGTTCTTTGAGATATTGATGGTTCTTGTATTATCACAATATATTAGAATGGGATCATCATACTCAACCTGTATATCCTTCAGAGTTTGTTTCATCCATAGAACCTATGTACAACATGTTGTTGCTGCAATATACTCTGCTTCAGCTGTAGATAAGGATACTGATGATTGTTTCTTTCTTAGCCATGATACTAAACAATCACCCAAGTAGAATGTTTCTCCATTGGTGCTTCGTCGATCATCAATGCAACGTGCCCAATCTACATCTATGTAGGAAATGAGTGTTAGATCCTTTCCTTTTGGATACTATAATCCAAAATCTTATGTTCCTTTGAGATATCTAAAAATCCTCTTCACTGCTAATACATGCGATTCCTTTGGTTCTACTTGAAATTGTGCCACCTGTCCAACTGGCTGCATTACATCTGGTCTAGATGCTGTGACATATAGTTAGCTACCAATCATTGACCTGTATTGCCTCTGGTCTATAGACTTTGAGTCATTGTCTTTTCTCAACTTGCAACTGGTTTGGATTGGAGTGATAACTGGTTTGCAATATTCCATTCCAAGCCTCTTTAGCATTTCTCTGATATACTTAGTTTGAGAAATAAAAATTCCTTGGTTGCTTTGACATATATGAAGACCTAGAAAGAAGGATATTTCTCCAAGTAATGACATATCAAATTCATTATTCATATCCTTTGCAAATTTATGTCTTAACATATCATCAGTAATTCCAAAAATAATATCATCAACATAAACTTCAATTAATAAAATACTATATTGAGTTACCTTGATGTAGAGGTTGTTGTCTGCACTTCCTTTTTTGAACCCTGTCTGTTGTAAATATTTATCTAGTCTAGAGTACCATGATATAGGAGCTTGTTTTAGACCATACAAGACCTTCTTCAATTTTCACACGTAACCTGCATTCTCTGAAAACTGAAATCCTTCTGGTTGTTCAATGTAGACTTCTTCTTCAAGTTCCCCATTCAGAAAAGATGATTTCACGTTCATCTGATACAATTTAATATTCTTGGAGCATGCATAAGCTAAAAGCAATCACATTGCTTCCATTCTGGAAACTGAGGAAAATGTCTCTTCAAAGTCGATTCCTTCAACTTATGTGTATCCTTTACATACCAATCTAGCTTTGTTCCTTGTAACCTGTCCATCTTCATTCAATTTATTTTTGAATACCAACTTTGTGTCAATCACATTCTTATTCTTTGGTCTTGGAACCAATTCCCAAGTGTCATTCTTCTCTATTTGATCCAATTCTTCATCCATGGCCTTATTCCAAAATTCATCCTTGTTGGCCTCTTCAAAACTATTTGGTTCAATCGTAGATGAGAGTGCTAGGTGCATTTGTTCTGGCGAATAGATTCTTCTTCTAGTCTCAACTCTTGCATCTTTGTTTCCAATAATCTGATCTAAAGGATGATTATTTTCTACTCGTTTGCTAGGTGTCTTTGGAGGCACTTTCTGAAATTTCTCTTCTACTTCTATATGATCTTCTTCATCTTCCCCTTCTACTTCTTCTTCATCCTCTGCTTCTTCTTCATAAAGTTGTTCCATTGATTCATTTTCTTCTTCCTTTAATTCTCTTCCACCTGTTTCATCAATTGTTACATTGATGCTTTCCACAACTTTTTTCAACCTCAGATTGTAACACTTGTATGCTTTCCTTGTACTTGAGTAACCAACAAGTACTCCTTTTTCCACACGAGAGTCAAACTTTCCCATTCTTCTATATTCTCTTTTGATGTATCCTTTTATTCCAAATACTTTGAAGTGATTCACATTTGTTGGTCTTCCTTTCCATAGCTTGTAGGAAGTTTTGTCAGTGTTATTTCTAAGCATTACTCTGTTTTGAATGTGAACTGATGTATGCATTGCATGTGTCAAAAAAATATCTGTCAATTTGGAATCTATTATCATTGTTCGATCCATTTCCTGTACTGTCATGTTATTTCTTTCAACAACTCCATTTTATTGAGGTGTCCTAGAAAAAATGAATTCCCTTTTTATTCCATGCCTGTTGTAGTATTCCATAAATTAATTTGAAGTCAACTCTCCTCCATTATCAGATCTCAAACATTTGATTTTTGAATCCATTTCATTTTCAACCATTTCCTTGTAGAGCTTGAAGTTTTTAAAATCTTCTGACTTATTCCTGAGAAATAAAACTACAATCATTCTTATATAATCATCAACTAATAACATAAAGTATTTCTCACCCTTTAAACCCTTTGTTGTAGTTGGTCCAACTAGATCAATATGCACAATTTCTAGTGGTCTTGTTGTTGAGTATTCCTTTGATTTGAACCTGGTCTTTGTTTGCTTTCCTCGTTGACAATGCTTGCATAAAGTGTCGGTTGGTTTCGTGATCTGGGGCATTTCTCTAATTGATTCCTTTCTACTAACTTTGACAAGGTTGTCAAAGTGTATGTGACCCATTCTTATTTTCCATAGCCAGCGTTCATCTTCCTTTCCTAGAAAACACTTTTCATTTACAATTTCACTCAATACATATATATTGTTTGAAGTTCTTGCAGTTGTTGCAATCAATTTTCCCGAACCTTCTTTTCTTATCTCTCACTTATGTGAATCAAAAGTAATTTTATGACCTTGGTCACACATTTAACTTACACTTATAATATTATGTTTCATATCTTCTACTAGTAGAACATTTTTTTCCTTGGTATTCTTGTTTCCAATTCTGACTGTTCATTTTCCAATGATTTTAGTTGAATCATCATTTCCGAAGGAGACTGATCCATCTCTTTCCTTTATTAATGTAAGAAACATGTATTTATCACCTTCCATGTGTTTTGAATAACCACAGTCAACATGCCAACCATGTTTCTTCTGCTTATCTTGTAGAGCTAGTGTGCATTCTTCATTTCTATACTGATTATGATTTCTTGTCCATGTTCTCTTTTGAGGTTCATGTCTCTAACTGTTGTTGTTCTGTTGTGGTTCTCTAGGAGGGACTTTCATTTTGCAATCTTTGGCCATGTGTCCAAATTTTTTACACTTGTAGAATTCCACTTCAGTGCTCAATGATTCAAACCTGTTGTAACTTCTTATCTGTGTTTCACTAGGCCTTCTTGGATAACCCTTTTTTGTATGACTTTCAAAGTTGTTTATGTTCATGTTGTTAGCTCTACAATTCATAGCTTTATGTCCAAAATTATTGCATGCATAACATAAACCAAAAAAGATAGTTTTATACCTAGGAGTTGAAGATATTATTAAAGGAGTTACTCTTATGAATCCTTCTTCTTCCCGATGCCTATATGTTTCTGTCGGTCGTTGATTCTGAAATTTGAATCTTCTCAATGGAGGAGTGTCCCTGTAATCTTCCTTGTAGGTCTTCCTATCCCCTTTTATTGTTTATTCATTGCTTTTTGGATATGTTTCTTGTTCTATTGTTTTGGAGATTTATCCCTTTTCTGTATGATTGTGTCCAAGTTCGGACTTGTCATGATGAGGCTTTTGACTGTTGATAATGTCACCCAAAAATTTTGAGTTGTTCTGCATATTTTTCTTTTGAAGATCATTTCTTAATGTGACAATCTCTTCTTCCAAATTTCCAATGATCCTGTCTCTTTCTTCTAGTTGTTTTTGAGTGCTTCTTCAATAATTTTATCTTCTTCTATTTGAACCTTCAAATTTGTGATCATTTGTTCTAGTTCCTGAGTGTCTTATTTCTTGTCTAGTTATGCTTGTAGCTTCTTGTTTTTCTTCTTTTCTCTTCTTATAAATTCTATGGAACACAACAATTCTTCTCGGTAGTCAAATTCTACCTCTTCATATTCTTCTTCGGTGTCTTCTTTATCAAATTCTTCTACTTCCATGAATATAACTCTTTCTGTCTCAATTTCACTGACTTCATATTCATCTGATGAGGAGATGTCTTCTTTGGTGCATAAGCTTTTCTTGAAAGCTTTCTTTGTGGTTATTTTTCCTTTATATGTTTGTTTGTTATTTGAGTAATATTCATCATTCCCCTTATTTTTCTTATGAGGAAATTTGTTAGAAAAATGACCAATACCATCACAATTAAAACAAATCAATGGAAACTTACCTTTATATCTGTCGTTGGTTCCCTTGTTCAATATTCTGACAAAGTTGGTCATTTCTTCATCATCTTTCGAGATGTCACTTTTTTTGATATGTTCTTTTTCTTTTTGTTTTCCCTTTTGCTTTGGCCTTTTGGATGCTTTGAAAGATGCTTCTTTTATATCTGGATTTTTCTGTTCAATTCTCATTTCATATGTTGTGAAGATTCCATGTAGTTCATCCATGTTGATTGAGTCTAGATATTCTCTTTCTTCTAGTGCTGATATCTTAGGATCAAATCTCATAGGAAGATATCTTAGTACCTTTTGAACAATTACAAAATATTTAATTTCTTCTACCAATCCTATGATTGCATTTACGGTTTCATCGACTTGTAAGAAGTAAGCTGCAATATTCTCATCTTCCTTCATCTTTAGTTGTTCAAACTGACCTTTGTAATTTTGAATCTTTGCTTCTTTGACTTTTGAATCGCCTTCATAAATATTTTGAAGCTTTTCCCAAATATCTTTAGCATATTTACAATGTATAGATTTGGTGTATAATGATTCAAAAAGACCATTCAAAAGTGCATTTGTGGCTTTGGAATTATTTTTCCCGAGTTTTATTGCTCTTTCATTTGTCGACGGAACTGTTGGTTCTTTGTGTCCATCTACAACTGATTGCCAAATTTCAAATTCCTGAGCCTGTATATATGTTTTCATCATTCTTCTCCAAAATGCATACTTTTTTCCATCAAACTGTGGTATTCCATTTTTATACATGTTGTTGCTCTCCATGATCTACCTTTTAGTGGTTAAACTAATTTCTGAAGGAACCTGTTCTGATACCAATTGTTGGATTAGTAATAGAGCAATTCAATTATTTTTAACCACAAAATGCAAGTGTTATATCAATGTAGCATTATCATCCAATAGTTGTAGAGTAAATAAACAATGAACAAATGAGCAATCATACACATGCATAGTACACCAGTGTTTTACATGGAAACCCAAAGCGGGAGAAAACCACAAATGCCTTTTATTATATGTATTTAAAAATTGCATTCATTGGAAGCACCAAATTCCTTTGTTTTCCATCTGCAACTGGAAGGAGGCTCCAACCCCTTAGTTTCTTAGGCTACAACCTGAGGGAAGCTCCAACTCCCAAATTCTCTGGCTACAACTAGAAGGAGGCTACAACCTCCTATGTTCTCCGACTACAACCGAAAAGTGGCTACAACCACCTTTCCTTGCCCCATCCAACCGCCCTGAAATATAAGTAGAATGATGGAACCATTGTCACACTATCACTATGAGATATACCATTGTAACAACCTGTACCACTGACTTGCAGACAACCAACCTGTACCAAGCAACCTGTAATCGACCTTGTTGAATTATGGATTTTTCTAGAGATCAAACTTGTAGAGCGTGCCCCGCATAGAATATTTGTTGTATGGATCTTAGAAAGCATCATCAAAAGAATTTATCCTCCCTTGAATTTTGGCCTTCTTTACTTCACCTTCCCTCTGAAATTCAACTTAGATATCCTTTGGTTACCTCGGTCACTTGTAGATATTCAATATGCTCAAGTGTGTTTAAAAATTAGAGACCCTTGCCTCTTATTTATACTTTCATGTAGCTTCCTCAAGGGGTTACCTTCTAACCATCTTAACCCACTTTCATTATTTTAGGGTTGACCCACTTCTAACCACTTGTCCACTTAGTAATTTCTACATTAAATTTATTATTTAAATAATTTCTTTTGTATCCAATTTGACTTATAGTACACTCATCACTTCACTTTATTATTTAAATTACCTTCTAACCATCTTAACCCACTTTCCTTATTTTAGGGATAACCCACTTCTAACCACTTGTCCACTTAGTAATTCCTCCATTAACTTTATTATTTAAATAATTTATTTGGTATCCACTTTGACTTATAGTACACTCATCACTTCACTTTATTATTTAAATAAATTCTTCTTTTCAACCACTTTGACTACTTTGACCTTTTGGGGCTTCTAGATGACTCGTGAGGGTTCTCCAACTTCACATGGCCATAACTCTCTAACCGTGAGGAGTTACATGAGGTTACACATACCACCGGAAATGGCATGACATGTACTATCCATCCAAAGTAGTATTACCTTAAAGTATATTAAAACACATACCATTATACATCAAACAAACATGGGTCCATTACCCAAACCTTTATGCTACCAGAATTCGCTACTGAAATTTATTCAAGGGTTGACATCAATGAAAACCAACCCAAATAATAAACATAATATGTGTGTGTGTGTGTGTTAATATCCATGCCTTAAAAATGATAAAAAAAATAAATGAATATAGTCCACTTCAAGGGGGTAATCTTTGTTTACAATATATCCAATTCAAAATACAATATGAGACGAGATAATATGATCCTAAGACTAGGTCTCCTTCATATATATGCATGAGACAAAGGGGAACGATTATAATGAAAGGGTACAATGAAGGGTTCTAGCCAACATACAAATAGAACACTAGAAATGTATTAATTCAATATTTAGGGATTTATAAGGGGTTTTATACTTAGCATGGGGATTTTTCAAGGGATTAACATGCCCCTCCCCTTAAAACAAGTGGTTTCCTCAACACTTGACTAACTACTGGTGTTTATGCATGAATAAATCATCTTCCCATGTCACATTTTCCACTAGTAGGTTCTTCCATTTGACGAGGTACTCAATAATTGCTCAATTTCACAACTTCTTAATATTTGTTTCAAGGATTATTTATGTTTCTAGTATGATTTTACCTTATTCATTAATAATTGGTAAAATAGTTTGGACTGAGATATTTTTGGCAATGACCTTATTTAACCAAGAAACATGAAGATTAGATGCACATGTGAATATGGAGGCAACTCCATTTTGTAATCCATACTTCCAATCCTTTGCAAAATCTTATAGGGGCCATAATATTTGGGTGATAATTTTTTGTCCTTCTTTTGTTTCTTGAGGGACAAATGTTTATATGGTTTTATCCTTAGAAATACCCAATCCCCCACTTAAAATTCCCTTTCACTTCAATGTTGATCTGCTTGTTGTTTCATCCTATTTTATTCCATAACCAAGTTGTCCTTCAATAGTTTGAGAACCTCTTGTTGGTTCCCTATGTGGTCCTCCACTTCTTGAACCTTTGTAGTACCTTTAAAGGGTGATGTGATGGATGGAGGATGATATCCATGAGGTTCCATAAATGGGGAATTTTTTTATGAAGTAAGGAAGGATGTGTTGTATCACCATTCCACTAAGGGAAATCACTTGACCCATTGTTTATATTTATCATATTCAAAGCAACGAAGATATACTTCTAGACATGTATTCACAATATCATTTTTCCCATCAGATTGAGGATGATAAGATGAGTTGTGATCCAATTGAGTAGCCAAACAAGAAAATAGTTCAATCCAAAAATTTCTAGTGAAGTTTGGATCTCTGTCACTTACACTAATATTGGGGACTCCATGTATCTTTTGAACTATTTCCATGAATGTTGTGGCTATTGTACTTACTTTAAAAGGATGAGAAAGAGAGCAAAAATGGGCATACTTTGTTAGTCAATCCACTACTACCATGATGACAATATTTCCTTCATATTTGGGTAAACCTGTAATAAAATCCATTGAAACTGCATCCCAATGTTGACTTGGAATAACTAATGGTTGTAGGTGTCTTGATTATCTCTCCCTTATTCTATTGGTAGAACACACATTTGGAAACAAAATTTTGAACATCAGTTTTAAGACCTTCTCAGAAAAAAACCTTCTTGATCCTGTGGTAAGTTTTCAAGAACCTTGAATGTCCTCATGTAGGAAAAATTTGCAATTCCAAAAGGACCTTATGTTTGAGTTGGGAATTCTTACATAAATATAGGCGATCATGATACCATAGAAAATCATTCTTCCATACAAATTCATCTAATGAACCACGATCCTTTTGCAGTTGTTGAAATATATTGCAACCTCTTGATCTTACTTCCATTATATCATTGCTTATTCCACCCAATCAAATTGTGGAATAGAAATAGAACATAGTGAACCTTTTGTTTCTTCTTCTTTCCTTGAAAGGGCATTTGCCACAATATTGTGTTTTCCTTTTTTGTAGATAATTTCAAAGTCATAAACTAGCATCCTTGTAACCCATTTTTGTTTCTCTTATGAATATAATCATTGCTCCAAGAATTAATTCAAACTATCATGACCTATTTTTTCTTTGAAGTGTCTTACTATTAGGTAAGGGTACAATTTCTTAACTACATGTAGTATGACCAACTTTTCTTTTTCATAAATGGGTATGAGTAAATGTTTTCCTTTAAGTTGGATGCTTTCAAAGGAAAGGGTCCTTTCTTCTTGCATTAAAATTGCACCAATGCCATGGCCTGAAGCATCACACTCCATAATAAATGTTTTTGTGAAGTTAGGTGTGGGCATGACAAGATTTGTACACATAACCTCCTTATTTTTTTCAAAAACTTTGGTTTCTACTTGAGTCCAAGAAAATGCTTCCTTATTTAACAATGTTGTTAGAGGTGTTTCTATTTGACCATAGTTCTTGAAACAATTGTTGTAATAGCATGCCAAACCCAATAATCCTCTAATTTTCTTCAAGGTTTTGGGAATTGACCATTCTCTCGTTGCTTTAATTTTGTTAGGGTCCACGTTTGCACCTTCATGAGATACAATATGACCCAAATATTCCACTTCTTGAACCCCAAAGACACAATTGGAAGGATTTTCATAAACTTGTTTCTCTTCCAAAAGTTTTAATAGTATGTCAACATGTTGAACATGATCCTACCAATATTTGTTGTAGATTAATATGTCATCAGAAAATACTAACACACATTTTCTAAACAAGGGTTTGAAAATAGAATTCATCAAGATTTGAAATGTTGAAGGTGCATTAGTAAGTCTGATTGGCATAACAAAAAACTCCTAGGGACCTTCACATGTTATAAAGGTTGTTTTTTGAATGTCATCATACCTCATTCTAATTTTATGATATCTCAAACGAAGATCCAACTTAGTAAAGAAAATTGCTCCATGCAATTCATCTAATAATTAATTAATGAAAGGAATAGGAAACTTTTTGTTGATGGTTATTTTCTTGATTTGTATATAATATAGACACATACACCATGTACCGTCCTTCTTTGTAACCATCACTACCAGTGAAGAGAAGTAACTTTGGCTAGGTTGAATGATTCCCACATCTAAAATTTCATCGATCATATTCTCAATCTCACTCTTCTATGCATATGGATACCTATAAGGCCTAATGTTAGGAGGTACACTTCCTGGTTATAAATGAATAACATGGTCATGATCTCAAGTAGGTGGAAGACCCTTAGGAATTTCTCCAAATACCTTGGAATGGTTGTTGATAACTATATGGAGATCCACTAGAGAAAAGGATATAGATGTTTGAACATCTAGTGAGGACAATTGTGAAATTACACCCTAGTATCCCTTTTTGAATAATTTTTTCATGCTATTATAGTTTTTCACCATAGAGGGTTTCCCTTGGATACCTCTAAGATCGATGTACTTCCCTTCTAAGGAAAATATCATGAAAATATCTTGAAAATTAAGGGACATTATTCCCATTGATTGTAACCATTGGACCCCTAATAAAACACCAACACCACCCATTTGGATGGAAATCATGGGAATATCCAATAAATACTCCCCCATATTGATATTAATACTATGGCACTTCCCAAGACAATTTATGGTGCCTCCATTTGAATTCATTACTTGAAACTATGGTGCTAGAAAGACAAAGCAATTGAGATCTTTTGCTAATTTGTAATTGATGAAGTTATGGGTACTACCAGAATCAATAAACATGGTTACATTTTTATTTTTTATGTATCATTGTATCTTGAGGGTTTTTGGAGTACTGACGCCAGCCAATGCATGAAAGATATTGTTGGAGTAGTTACTTCTAGATCTATCTCTTATGATGGTTCCAATTCTTAATATTCTTCCTCTTCACAGTCAATGTAGAATCATTTCTTCTCATTGAATTTATGCCCTTTATTGTACTTGTTGTCACAATTGAAACATAGTCCCTTTTCTCTTCTTCCATCCATTTGTTGAGGTGTCAACCTTGTTAGTTTACAATAGGGAAAACATTGCTCCCTATAGTTATGAGTGGCCACACTTCTAGTAGCCATATTGTTTTTTCATCTTTCCTTGCTATAATGAAATATTTCTCTAGGGATTTAGTTTCTAAGAGACACACCTCATGTTGAATTTTCTCTTTTAAATTTCCCATAAAGAGATATAACAAATGATCATTAGGAATGTTATTTACCCTGACACCGAGCTTTTGGAATTGTTGAATGTGATCTGTAATTGGACCTTTTTGCCAAAGATTTATCAATTTACTAAAGAATGTATTTCTCTTAATATACCCATAATGTTATATCAATTCATCCATAAAAATGGACCAAGAGATAATAGAATTATATTTTCTTTCACAAATCCATTGATCCAACCAAATTGATCATTTTCTAAATACAAGGATGTAATAGGTGCCTGTTGTAATCCTGGAATTTGGTGTAGCTCAAAGAATTGCTCCATTTTGAATATCCATGTTATAGGATATTTACCATCAAAATTCATCATATCAATCTTTGGAATGAAGCAGTTCCTCGGTGGTACATTTAAACCCTTATGATGTGGA
Source organism: Picea sitchensis (assembly GCA_010110895.2). Classification (NCBI taxonomy): domain Eukaryota; kingdom Viridiplantae; phylum Streptophyta; class Pinopsida; order Pinales; family Pinaceae; genus Picea; species Picea sitchensis. Next base: position 320,028 of record SNQJ01S0011043.1, read on the forward strand.
TCTTGAAGTGATGAATAATCATGATTCTAGGGCTCAATCTTTATTTCCTCTACATTTTCATGATTTCCTTGAATTTTTATATCTCCTATAGGGAGTCTCTCATATAGAGCATGTAAGATCATGGAAGACATAGAATTTTTCAATTATAACATCTTATTTCCATATCCTTCATATTTCCATCCATATTATTTTCCACCTTCCCCATTTTCTTTTCCATCTCCTTCCTATTTTCATCCATTTTATTTTCCACCTCATCCATCTTATTTCCCACATTTCTAATATGGTGAAAAATTTCTTCTCGATTCATGGTTAATATCTCTAGAGGTTTAGTTGGTGAAGTAAATTTTGGAGGAGCCTTTGAAGCCGTGTGAGAAAATAAAAAATTCTCCTCTTTTTCACAAATTTTGAATCACCAAAAATGGATCTAATTCAATTTGAAAGGTAGGGTTTAAAATTCAATTTTAAAAAATATCTTTCAAACCCTAATTTGGATTGTGTTTGGATTTAAAATTGAATTTAGGATGAGTCAAAAAACCTATCTTCCATAGGATATATCTCCAAAACTATAATGACCTAGAACCTGAAATTTTTACCACATGTACCTTGATATGTATTCTCAGTAACCTCCAAATTTTGATGTCTTAATCAACTTAAAAATAAGTTATAGTGAAAATTATAAGATGATTCACTTGTAGAAGAAAATACCCTAGGATCAATTATTTGATACCAAATTTTAATATCCACACCTTAAAAACGATAAAAAGTCAATGAAGACAGTCCACTTCAAGGGGGAAACCTCCTTTTACAATATATCTGATTTAGAATGCAATATGAGATGAGATAAGATGATCCTAAGACTAGGTCTTATATATATATATATATGAAACAAAGGCGTACACTTATAATGAAAGGGTACAATGAAGAGTTTTAGACGACATACAAATACAACACCATAAATGTATTAAGTCCATATCTAGGGATTAATAAGGGGTTTTATACTTGGGGATTTGTCTAGGGATTAACTCTGTGTGTGTGTGTGTGTGTGTGTGTGTATTTTCACTTTATGAATTAATGTACATTTAGGAGAGATTATTATGTAGTTAGTTGAGATGATCATTATTCATGTTAATGACCTTACACTTCTTTATATTATCTTTCGTTTGAGAGCATATGACAGATTTGCATTGTATTGTATATTTTACAAGATTATTGAGATTGATGACTCCGAGTTAGGGTTTGGAGAAAACTTGGTCTCCTTTCCCATATGAGAAAGGATGATAGATTGTATCATTATTTATTTAATGAATATGAATCTACATTCTCTCCTATCACTATGAATTGTCTTCTTTTATTGATGTTATTTCATAATATATTTCCTCTTTCTTATCACTCTGAAATGGAATTTTGTATGGTTTCTCTTTTAATGAATATGAAACAGGGTTCTCTAGACTCTCACATCATTGTGCATTGTCTTGTTTTATTCATGTTATTACATTATATATTTCCCCTTTGTTGTCCATTGAGTGAAAACATAGAGCATGGTGAATGAGAGAAGAGATGAAGAATATATCATATATAACCCTAATCGTTCTCAACAACTACAAGATATTGATAGAATCACATTCATGTCACTTTTTCAATCAATTTAGGAGGTTGGTTTATTCAAGTAAGCACATAGATCATGAACTTATATGGAAATATTGGCAATGGTATTACAAGAATTTAGTCATGGATTATGGAACCATGGAGTTTTATTTTCATTGGCATTACCTTATAATTGATTGTATTAACTAGAAGTGGACCTTTTAAGCTCATGAGACCAGATGGATTATGCAGTTTCAAGGAATTTAGAAGTCCCACTCTTATTTTAATTCTTGAGTGTTTGGTTCTTCATAATAACCCAATAATTTAAGATTTGCTACAACATATTGGCTTTATTGATGTATGTTGTGTGGTTTTCCATAAAATCAAAATGGTCATGCATGTATATGGAATTGTAGGGTTGATGAAATTTTTGGGTATGGATTGTTTCTAAGTACAATATTCTTTTTGTTGTCGCTCTTTGTTGGCAATGGATCATTTTTGGGTACAAATGGATGACCAGGGAGGAATTTGCACATGGGATGTCACCTATTGACATTCATATACTTTTGGAGTTATTGATGGATAAAATCATGAGACCTTTTGTTTAAAAGCATCATGTGATGCACTTGAAGATTCATTTCATAATAGATGAATTAATAATGAAGAATACATAATTGAAGTCGGATAAAAAACAATAATCTCTCATGAGATTAAGAAAAGTGGAGGTTGGGATCAACAAATATTTGAACTTTATGATAAAAAATGATAGAGGGATTTGAATGAGTATATAGCAAGAACCTTGACAATTACAACCCCTGATTCTTATAACATAGTTTGGAGGGGGGGGAATTATGTTTTATTTTTCCAAACATTGAAAATGAGAACACACACACACACACACACACACACATATAGAGAGAGAAGGTTTTATACTTTATCAAAACATTTTCCAAGGCTTTAAAAGTTCTTATAATTTAGCGAAAGATTCACCAAGATTTGATAGGGTTTTATAATTCAATGAAAGATTCGCCTGATCCGAATTTATAAATGGAACGAAATGGAATACATAAGTATAACAAGAAATACATAGAGATAAAATAAAAATTGGCTTCTATTAATAAAGAGAATATGTTGAAACTGTAAGAATGTAGAACAAAACAAACTTGCTCGAATGGTGGCAGCTTATCTATGAGAAGAGATGTGACGACTATGCTCATTCGCAAGAAGATGGTTGCAATGAGGCTCCAAAGAAATTTTAACATAAATCATAAATGAAAAAAACCTAAACATCCAAAAATCTAACCCTGGAAGATGAAGCACCAAAAGTCATGTGGGCCCTAATGGGGTAAGTTGGTACATCAACATCTCAGGATCGTAACTTTTGCATACGATCTCCGTTTTAGGCGCATGATAGCTTGTTGGAAAGAACCGTCTAAGGAATACACACGTTGTGATCACATTGTGGCTAAATCCTATAGTGTGACTATAACATGCTCAAAAAGGGTTGTTTAGGGCTTCAAAACATCCCCAAAATTTTAGGACTCAAAAAACTAGAAAAAAACTACCAAAATGAAAATTGTTCTTTGAGAAAGTGGAATAGGTGGGTGGCCATCAATATCCACCTAATTCAGTCCTCCTCCCTTAAAAATAAATTATATCCATTGTGTTGAGTTCCCCCATCACATGGGGAAACTTCTGCAGAAATTGGCCCTAGTGGGTGAGCCACTTTCCTTGGTGCAGGAGTTGCCCTGCTTTGACAACCCGATAAAGATGGATCCTCTATTGTCGAGTTCACTTAATCTGAGTGTAATTGATATGACCAATGGTTTCATGTTCCATGCAGTCAGGGTTGATCTCTGTTGGTGGCATCTTCTCTGTGTTCTCTAATGTGTCCAATAATGGTGGGAAGTATGGCCAGAGGAGGTGTTGATTAAGGTTGGTTGTCATTGATGTCAACCCTTAAAGAAAGCCCTGTAGCACAAAGACTTGGGTAATGGACCCAATATTGTTTGATGTAAATATGACTCATTATTGTTTTGTCATGGTTGATAAGAAGTAAATATGGATGAACTCCAAAGTGGTCCCCTTATGGTGAAAACCCTCACGAGAAGACGCTTTGTGGAGTAAGAGAACCCATGCTTAATTGTTGAATAATGAGATGAAGGAAAGCGATTTTGTCAGGGAAAATATCCTATATGGATATTGCTTATCATTTCATTTCTGGTGGTATGTGGAACGTCACATAATTCCTCGCGGTTAGAGAGTTATGGCCATGAGAAGTTGGAGACCCCAGGTTTGGGTAATGGACCCAAGTTTGTTTGATGGGTAACGGTATGAGTTATGATATATTTTCAGATAA
>SNQJ01S0011043.1:362385-385859 GCA_010110895.2 Picea sitchensis
CTATTGACAAATCCATGATTATTTCCATATTTTCTATTTACACCTTTCATGTTTCTTGCGTATTTGTTCCTTTCATTGATTCTGCAATTAATTGTCTTATGTCCAAAAATTTTGCAAGTATAACAATGACCAAGAAAGAAATTTTGATACCTTGGAGTAAGTGGCCTTCTTTGTGATGTAGTCCATCTAGATTCATGATATACACTTTTGTAGTTTCCTTCATACTGATTGAAGCTTCTTTGATTCTTGAAGGTAGGAGGTCTTCTTGGATATTCATCTCTTTCGTAATCATTCTGTCTTTATAATATCCTAGTCCACTTCTCATCAATTGTCTGTGTAGCTCTTTATTCAACCTTCTTGTTGGTATTTGCATCTTATTTGTATGAAGTTTCACCCATGCATCCAAGATGTGTTAAGTCTTTTGGCACTTGAGATTTTCTTAAGCTCTTCCTCAATGAGACAACTTCTTGTTCAAGTTTCTCACAATCTTCTTCTTTCTTCGTCATTTGGACATTCCTTACTTCTCCTATTCTTCTTTCTTCTTCGAGTAGAGTTTTCAAGGAAATGTTTTCTTCTCTTAGTTTATCAAAGTCTTCTATTTTTTTCTTCAAGCTTACAACTATCTTTTCACAACTACCCAATTTACTTCTTAGTTTTGTATGTCTGTCTTTGAGCTTGCTATTTTCAATCTCAACATGCTTCAATTTTTTAAGATTCTCATCTTCTTGTTGAATAATTTATGATTCATGATTTTCTTCTTATTCATTGTAATTTTCTTCTTCAATGTCATCTCTTTCAATCCTTGGATGAGGAAATTCAAATTCAACATGTCCTACTCCTTCACAATTAAACCAAAAGAAATGACCTATATTTTCTTCTTTGAAATCTGAGATGTTGTAATCTGCTTCAACTTCTTCTTCTTTTGTTGCTTCTTCCCTTGCATAAAAGTCTTGTGGCTTGTCCCAAAGCTATTTTGATTATGCACATGATCCCACCTTGGATTTCACTAAATCTGTCAATCCATCTAGGATGGTATCTATTGCCAATTTATTGTTCCTTTTTGCTTCCTTCTGAGTTGTAGTCTTTGGTTTCTTCAAAGCATTGTATCCTGAAGCAACTAAGAACCAAACATCTGTCCCAAGAGATTTCAAGTAAGTTTCCATTCTATTACTCCAGTATTCAAAATTTCTTCCATCAAATGGTGGAATCCCATTTGGAATTTTGTCTTCCATTTCTTCTTAGGATCTTCCTTCAAGTGGTTAAACTGTACTGAAGGTAACCCGCTCTGATACCAATTGTTGATACTAAAAGGGGGGTGAATCAGTGTCAAGTAAAATTTAAAACCTTTTTCAACTTATACTTAAACCATTCAACTATATCCAATGAGAAATGAACAATAGTACAAGAGTTACACCAATACACCACAATAGACCATGCACAATATATGAGAAATAATCCATAGTTATTTTTCAAGGGAAGTAATGACTTCCAAAGGTAGCTACAGATTCCAAATGTAAATGGAGGGATAAACCTACAAGAGGAATATACAATCCTCCAATATAAATATAGGGTTTAACTCTCCATACTTTCCCCTTCCTTCCACCCAAGAATAAATGAGAGATAATAAAACTTTACATTAAATCATCATCATCAACCAACCATCACATAGAACCTGATAATGCTTCCTGAGACTTCTTCAATTTCTGCAATTCTTCAATTCTTGGAATACTCTGATCCTGTAGATAATATTACTCAATGTGTTCTCTGAAACTTCTCCAAGTTTCACTCCTTGAATCCTCCCCAAAAAGAAGTTATAGAGAGAATGGTAGACCTTGTTCAATTCTATTTTATTCAGGTGACTGAACTTGTACAGAATTCCCCGCTCTCAATATTTAACAGCTGATTCTAAAAATCGCACACAAGAAACTAAATTTCGTACTCTTTCTAATGCAATTTGTCCCACTTCATTTGGATTCTCTATGAAGACTTTATGACTATTTTACCCGTAACACCTGTTTATTGAATAGCTTCAGGACTAGTCAAAAATCATATCTTCCACAGAGTGTATCTCCATAATTATAGAGAATAAAGAGCTGAAACTTTTACCACAGGTACCTTGATATGTCTTCTCAATACCATATCAATTTCAACATCTGAATCGTTCTATAAAAACAGTTATAGAAAAAATGGTAAGATGACCTGAAAATAACATACCTTAGAACACATCACCAAAAGACTTCATCCTCCCTTGAAATACGACCTTCTTTACTTCTGATTTCCTCTAAAATTTGAATTTTGTATCAAATGAATGTATAATGATATTTATTTATACAATTTATGTCACTTCATTTTAACATTAGGGACGACCTAACACTTTCTTATTTTGTAATTCTTTTCTTTAATTATCTTCAGGGCCTACATGTACTTCCTTCTTCAATTCACTTTGTCATCTTCAAAAATTCATTTCTCCTCAACCATGAGGATCCACGTGACGTGCCACATACCACCGAAAACAACATTATGTATACTATCCATACATGGGTGTTGTATCTGCATGTGCATTTTCCTTCATGTCCAAATACCTTCATCAATCTTGCGGTCCAAAACCCATGACTATGGTTGACATCAATGATAACAACCAATATTCCAACACTATGAATGTTGGGACTCATGATAGTCCAAAGATCTTGAAAGTTGGATCCCAATGTTCAGATCAAAAAGTAGAAATTCATGGAATTGTTCTATGATTTTAAGGAGGTTTTGTCCTGGTCATATGAGGATCTTCGTGGTTTTGATCCTAATGTCATAGATCATGCTATTCCTATCAAGGAAGAAGCAAAACTAGTTAAGAAAAAACAAAGACCTATCAATCCTACCTTAGAGGAAACAATAAGAAAGGAAGTTGAGAAATTAATTAATGCTCATATTATTTTTCCTGTTAAATATTTTGAGTGGGTTTCTAATCTTGTCCCTATATGAAAAAAGAAAGTTGATATTATATTATGTGTTGATTTTCATGCTTTAAATAGGGAAAGTGTGAAATCAATTTTCCTCTTCCGAACATGGAATTGATTTTGCAACAAGTGGTAGGATCCAAAATGATGTCCCTTCTTGATGGCTTCTCGGGTTACAATCAGATCATATTCAAGAGGGTAGATAAGTACAAAACCACATTTACAATTTACAATTTCAAAAATGTCCTAATAATATTGAAAGTCATCAATGCAGAAGGATTTGTTTGGAATCCTCTAAATAGTTGATCTTGGGATCTTATTTTGTTCGCAGAACCGTTGATGGATTGTTGTTACATTTTGTAGATGATATAATATCCCAAAAAATACTGAAGTAAATTCATGGATCTACAGATTCAAGCATTCATATTGGTGGTCATTTTACTGCAAAATCCACTTCTTTTAAAATTTTAAGAACTAGATTTTACTAGCCTTCAATTTTTAAATATTATTATAAATTTACACAAGATTGTAATGAGTGTCAAAAGTTTGCAGGTAGAGAACAATTTTCTACCATGCCTTTACTACCAATTCTCCATGATTTTCCTTTCTCGAAGTGGGGATTAGATTTTATGATGCAGGAGCATCATCAGCAAAGCACACGTGGAGAGACAAATCAATGCCATAACGTGCCTTTTGAATTATTTTGGAATCTTAAACACTGGTGTTTCCTGTCAACCTTTTTGAACGAATAATTAGAAGAAGATCAAAACGACTTGGAAGAAAACACGATCAGTGAGATCTAGGAGTTTCACTCTCAAACTTTAATGTAACGGAACTTAAAGGGTAGTTAGTTGTTTGGAATATTCTCTTCTTCGAGAATACGAGTAGTCGGAGGGAACCCTAGGAGCCCTATGGGATAAATAGAGGTGTTTTATTCCCGAATGAGGCTGCTACAAATTAGTAGGAGATTTTTGTGATTTAGTTGTTGCTAAATTTTTAGTTGTCGTTTTATCATAGTTGTAGCCATTTACATTTGAATGAATATAACAGAGGAAAATTGATCCAATGCATGGTGTTGATATTGTTTACATTTCCCTGTTATTTTTTGTTTTCATGAATGCATGAGTTATGTTATCGAGTATATGAAACTGTGAAGTGTTTGGATAAGTTTCAATTGTTTTTCTTCGTTGAGTTCATGCAAGGTGTGCATACAGTCTGCAAGGTGTGCAAAGAGACTAATGCAAGGTGTGCACAGTTTCCCGCAAGAAGCTAAGTCTTGCGTAAGAATCTGTTGCAAGGTGTGCACATATCCAAAAATATGACAAGTGTCGAAAAAACCCTTTAAGGAGTTCAAACCTTGAATAAAGGACAAGTACAGGGGAATTAGCGGGAGAAACCCTTCAGGAAGGAGGAGTTTTTAAGGTTTTGCAAGATAAATAATAAAGATCCATCCAGGAGAAGTGGAATCATTATAGACTGTCAGATCTAGGAGAAGTTGTGCGGTGGTTATCCATGGGTCCTTTCGGAAATTCGTGAACTGGAGGATTTGGAGTGTAGAAGGGTGAAAAAAATCTAAGTCTTGATCCGTGAAGAGATCCTAGTCGTTGGCTGGAAGGCTGAGACATGGCAGCGGATAAGTGAGTTTGGGAAAGAACAACTTCAGAGAATTTTCACTAAGAAGATAGCGATCTTCGTGAAATCATGAAATGAAAAGTATATCTGATCTATTGGTTGTGGCGAGGATACGTGGAAAATATCTGCATGGTTTGGAGGAAGAGCCCTTCGGAAGGAAGGTAAGGTGGAGTAACTAAAACTCTCAAAGAATGAAAGCTAGAGTTGATATCAATCGTTAGTTGAGAGGGACGCATGGCGTTAGATCCAAAGGTCCAGAGATATAGCCCTCCGAAAGACTTTGGGTGAGTGCGAGACAAGAACTCTCGAATATATGAGAGCCGAAAGAGACCATGGTCGTTGATTTCTAGGGACACGCAACACCAGATCGTGTCGTCCAGAAGGAGAGTACTCTAAGAGAAAGCGGGTGCAGAAGGGTGAAGGATTCCTGAAGATCCAGGAACTGAAGTAGATCTGGGTCATCCAAGCCAAAGGGACAGGTGTCACTAGATCCTACACTCCGGAGCATAAGGACTTCGGAGGAACTGGAGAGTGGAGATGCAAGGACTCGTGAAACCTGAAGTTGTAAGGCCATCAGGACTTTTCGTGAAGGTGGAAACGCGACAGGGGATCCTGTAGTCCAGTGAGTAGTCACTTTGGGGGATTAGAGGTGTGGTGCTCTGAAGAGCTTCAAATCCTAGACTTGCGAAGTGGAGGATCAACCGTCGATTTGGTGGGAGGATAAGGGTCGTCCGATTGGATTCGGAATTTGACACTCCATGGGTATTGTGTGTTGGAGTAGCCAGATCTCTCGAAACCTGAAGTCAGAAGCACTTAATGGGATTAAGCCCTAGGTCATATCCCGAGGTTGTATGTGGAGAAGGGATAGAAGAAAGGAGCTAACGCCCGAAATTTCAATATCATAACAACGTTAAGGAAAAGGGTCAGTGGGTTCCATAGGACTTGCACCTAAGGATAAGAGGGCATGTGTTTAATTCAGTTTGGGTCCAGCCAGGCCTCGAGGAGATAATCCAACTCGTGGAGATTAACATCCTAGACCAGGAGGTCACGCAGCCCCGAGGGAGAGTAGGGGGGTATGCATCATTTCATCGGTCCAATTAGTCCTCCATCCTCTGTTATACATACTTTTATTCTTATAACAACATACTACTTTAGCAAGTGGATTGAATATATTCCACTCAAACATGCACATGATGAACAGGTAACCACTTTCTTGGAATCTAACATATTCTCTCATTTTGGTCTTCCAAAGAAATCATTTCTTATAATGGACCAACTTTTATCTCTACAAAATTTACCCAATTTCTTAACAAATTTGGGGTGAAGCATTTCACTTCATCCACTTACTACCCACAAGGAAATGGGAAAGTTGAGTCCACAAACAAAAATCCGATTACTATTCTAAATAATATTATAAATGCCAAGCCCCACCAGTGGCACACACTACTCATCTATGCATTATGGGAAAATTGGACTACCACCAAAACCAGTACTAGTCATACTCCTTTTCATCTTTTATGTGGCCAGGAAATTGTTATGCTTGTGGAATTGGAATTAAATTCTCTTAGACTAGCTATGCAGGATGAAGAATTGAATTCCACAAACATCCCTCAAAGAATAAATGCCTTACTAGCTCTTGAAGAACAAAGGATCCATGCTCTTGAAAATCTAAAAAGAGACAACAATATTTCCAAAGGTATTTTGATAAGAAATCCAAATCAACTTATTTTGAGGTTGATGAAAAGGTATTACTCTGGGATTTTTCTCATGCAAATAGAGGTAAGCATTCCAAGTTTAAAAAACTTTGGCTAGGTCCTTGCAAAATTATCTCCATCATTGGTAACAATTCTTATTTATTGAAAGATATGGATGGACGATTATTTTTTGTACACTACAAATGGTTCACATTTGAAGCATCATGTTGAACCAGGATGATTGTTTGATTAAATTTCTAATGCTTCATGTATAAATTTCATTTTTCTATTTGTATATATTTTTCTTCTATTTTATGTTTATATATACATTTTCCAGTTTGATGATATTTTCAGATTTAATTTTTTTGGTTGTAAGTTTGTGGGTCAAGATGGATCAATCAAGTTGCTTATTTGATCATATTGATTGCAAAATTTTATTGATTTTCATTGAAAAGCATGAACAACAAATACAAATGACTTTCCTTTAGTCTGCATCTCTACTTTTGTAGTAGTTTCCTAAATCTATAGATTATTTGCTACAACTTGATGATCATAACTCTTTCCCATTTTTCTACTTTCCCTTTCTACCCTCCATAAGCATTTTGCAAGAGCATATCAAAAAATTATTGTGAAAGTAAAATGATCAACAAAATATGATTTCAAAGCAAAACTAGAATTTCTTAAGTTCTAGTCAATTAGTAAATTGGCTACCCTGTGGAGTCGCTAGATGTTGACTCAAAAATTCATCACTAGTTATATAGCCTGCAAATGGTTGCAATGCATACTAAAAACTTATTGTAATAAATATAATTAGTAGGTGGGACCCCCTAGAAGAGAAAAGAAGTGAAGAGTTTATTTTCAATTATTCCTAAGATGACAACAAATGCATGAAAAAGTTCAAAGGATAATATACATTTATGATATGCATGATGATATTTTCATTTATCCATATTGATTATGAGGTCTTCTTTAACTTGGTTGCATATAGAAGATTGAGGCTATCTTTATCGAAAAAATTTAAAGGGTTCCTCATACTACATAGTACACCTATGCTCATGAAGTGTCATTACATTATGATTATGTATTTGAGGAATTTATGTGTTATAACCATAAGAATAAGTGTTTTGATTTAAAATGTTTGCTATATTCCCCGAAGTTTATTCACATTCCATGTCTAGAATTCGAAGGCATATATTACAAGTAACAATGGATACATGGAAACAAACATATATTATATGCCATATGATTAATGGTTATTTCGAGCTTCATATTACAATGATGTATTGTATGATATAATTTAAAGGTTGGAGTATCAAAATCCATATAACATGTGGTAAATGAGCTTTGGGTCAATGATATGAAGTGTTGTTCGGGTTTCAATTCAAGATTTGGTATATGTTATACGTTGGGTGAACAAACCAACATATATGAATGGATTGTGTTTGGTATATTATATAAATGTAGTTTAATGAAGTTCAAACCCTAGCGATTGATATGGGTCGCCATTCGATAGTTATGATGGTATGATAGTTTGTGATGTGATATACATGGATATGGCACGAGATCTCATGCATACTTGGAACTCGTTCTTGTTTTTGGTTGGTTTCCATGGCACTCATTGGAAAGTGGAAATATGACATGGAAAGGGTTTTTGTAGTATGTGGATTTTCGTGAACATGAGGCCCCATGCATTCAATTCGCAAGGAGATGGATATTAACCCAGCACCCTATGTATACTACCCTCATTTTTGAAGTTTAACATATCATTTTTAATTTCTCTTGGGAGAAATTACAATTTGAACCTGGTAAGAAAGCTAGGCCCTGGTGGTTTGATAATTGTCTACACCCATTTTTCCAAGTATTTAAGCACTTGGTTACATGTATGCAAACACTAGCTCATTTATCCATCGAATATATGATTTCATTGCAATTATAATTTATGGTGGCTCTATTTGGACTAGTTTTGAGTATGTTTCTCTCTCGTTTTCTCTCATTTTGTTGAAGAATTTTGAAATAAATCTATGTAGACAGTAAATTTTATGTTCATTCACTCATTTTCCATCTTTTTTGTTGCAAGTCATCAGTTTTTTTTATTATGGAAACAACCCAGTAAAGGTTATATGGAAAACGACCCAAGTTTGAATTGTCTTGGTGTTATTTTGGTTTTCCACAATTATAGTATTACAAGCGACATTCTATTTGAATACTCAAGTTTTCTCAGTTGCTTGTTGACTGGGGATAAGTAATTGAAGTAAATTTCTTATGTTCGTTGTATATTTTTCAGAAGGTTAAAGCCCATAAATCCCGAGGCTTTACCAATCAATGCTTTGTTAATATGCCGTATACATTTTGTCAATAGTTTTTTCAACACTTGGTTTGAAGTTGTATGCAATTGTTTTTTCCAAGATAAAGGTCATATTTGAAACCTCGACCTGATAGTTTGAAAACAAAAGCCTTTTCGTTGAAGTTTTGAATGTATGGTCGATAAAGGCTTGGTTGTAGAAGAATATTTCAAATATTAAAATTTTGAGTTATGGAGATGGGAGTTTTAAATGTTCAAACTAAACTCACATATATTCATTCTGGACTCTACCATTTGATTTTATCTCTTCCTTTAGTCTCATCAACTCGGAATGGAAAGTTACATATGTTATATTGGGTCTTCCTTTTTTCCAAGTCTAAGGTTGTATTTGAAACCTCGAATTGATAGCATTATTATGAATGTGCTCTCGCCTAATTTTTGAACCCACGATGATATAATGCATTTCTTGGTTTGTTTCAAAAAGCACGGAGTGTTGATGATGGATTTTACTTCTATTTGTTGGGTTTGAAATATGTTTTCCTATAAACAGATTTCATATAGAGTCATGTTATTGGATTAATATTTTGATTATGATGTTGAGTTTAAAATTTTTGATATCCACATGCATGGTTTTGAATTCGAAGAGACTTTGTTTATCTAATGGCTTGGTTTTGATACTATAACTTTTAAAAGGTTGGTTATATGATGATGGATCCGAAATAATTTCATATGCATAAAACTTGAATTATAGGTTATGTTATGGAACTGTTTTCATACATGTTACTCATCGTAAATTTATTATATGATCATAACCTCTTAAGAGAATTGAGATACAAGTAAGGCTTGATATGAAAATGCATTGTGTTGACTATAACATTATTAATGAAAATATTTTTAACTGGAAATTATTCAAAGACTATGACTAATATAGTCAAGGATACAAAACAGAAGAAAAGCTTTTACTTGTTTTTGTTTATATATACAGGACCAAACCCCCTAATTATATCACTTTCCAGGCATTATTTCATGAAGTCCCGAACCATAAATCATTTAATGTCATATATTTTCACCCTATTATATAAATAGAAAATGATTTTAAAAGAAGTTTGTTGGGAATTTTTCATATACAATTTGATTGATGGTTACTTGGCATGAGTTTGAAATGATAGTGAACAGAAATTTATGAGTTAAGTACATATTGAAAGTGAATGAGTTTCAAGAATAATTAATTAATTGAGAACATCATCACCATTCATATCATTCATTTCACTTTTCATAAATTATAAATCCTTTCATCCATCCCTAATCATGTTATTTACATTTTCGTTTTATTTCCTACGTTCATAAGTTAATGATGGAATTCATGAACAATTTAAAAGATGTATGAAGAATATGTGTTTCCATTTTGCATATATGGTTTGAAGCTTGGTTGGTATAAGGCATAAATACTGTGGAAATAGTATGTGAAATCTAATTATATCTGGACTATGAACATATATCATACACTTCTATCATTTGATTTCATTTTGCGTACATTACAAACCCCTTCATCTCTCCCAAATTCATTTTGTGGAGATATAAGTGATGTTTAGTAAAAGATTTATAATTGTAGAGGAAATTGCAGAGTTCTTCTTTGACTGCCCCCCTTTTCCCTCAATTTCCCTTTACTGCCTCCATGCTTGATTATTGGTTAACTCGGATCCATCATTAAATTATATATTATGCAATATAATACTTGATGTTTTACTAGTTGTAAGTTGTATATACTAACTTAGTATTTATGATCATCTAGATGAGTTTATTTAGCAGAGGCATTTATAACAAAGGAAACAAAGATAACAGGAGAAATAGAGGAAATTGGAACAGAGGAAAAAATATTGGTTGGCAGAGGGGTAGAAACAAAAGATTCATATTTTATATTCATTTTGATGGCGATTATGAGAAGTTCAACCAACTACTACAAATTGGTTTTCTAAACCTAGATGGCCAAGGAAATGTCAAGCCTCCTCCACCACCTGTTAGACCTCCTTTGCAGCCTTACCCCAGCATTGTTGGAATTCTTGTACAACCTCATGTGTCTATGTAGCTCAAGCCTCAAGATAATGATGGATGGAATAATGTGGTTCCCAATTCTCCACCTCATTTTAATGGTTGGACCACTATTTCATTACCATTACCTCCACCACTTCATCCTAAGCATTCAGTCCAACAAATTGCTTCAGTGGCCTCACAAGTGCACTCTACTCATATACCCAAGAATTTTAATTCCTTAATTATAGAGCTTTAACCAAGTAAAGGAAAACAACCTAAAATCTCAATTAGTTCAGATGCCTCCTATACAATCAAATATATTCCCCTCAAACCTGAAGATGAAGTAAGAAAATTCACCTTTGGTGATATGAATCTTGAAATGTCTACAAATGAGGATAAAAAAACCTTCCAAGGAAAAATTACAAAAGCACGAGGCGGTGTCATCAGAAGGAAGTGAGAGGAGGAGGATAACCTCCCATAAAAAATATAATTTTTGAATTTTATGATGGCAATTTTATTTATTTTTCCTCTTGGACATATTTTCACTTATATTTTGGTACAACAGACAGATTAATTTACGTTTTGGCATATTTATGATATTTTGGGATGCACAAGTGTATTTATGGCATGTCTATTTTTGGGTTGTTGGATGTGCATGTATTTATCATGATGAGATAGCATGGTATGCATATTAAAATCATGGAGCAACAAGGGAATATTGAAAATTAAACAAACAAAAGATGTGTAGGGGGGTCCCCACCTATTAATTATTATCTATTATTATTCGTTATCATTATTTAATAAAGTTTTCCTACTTAATTAAAATTATGTATCCTTCTAACTAAAAGGTATTTAAACTACTTGAACTACCTCATTGAAGAATAAAAGAGGAAGGAAGAGAAGGACAAGAGATGAGAGAATAGAGAGGCAATTCAAATAAAGGTTTCATCTTGCTCTGAGGTGAGAYTTCATTCATTTTTATTCATTTCTGAATTACATGAGAGTTTCCTCTTGTTGAAAGTAGGGTTATACTGAAGGTGGAAAGAAAGACTAAGAAGCATAGATATTTGACATGCTTCAAAAGTTCATTCATTTGTCTAGATAGTCTATTAATTTTAATTTGTTGACAGTAGGGTTATACTGAAGGTGGAAAGAAAGACTAAGAAGCATAGATATTTGACATGCTTCAAAATTTCATTCATTTGTCTAGATAGTCTATTAATTTTAATTTGTTGACAGTAGGGTTATACTGAAGGTGGAAAGAAAGACTAAGAAGCATAGATATTTGACATGCTTCAAAAGTTCATTCATTTGTCTAGATAGTCTATTAATTTTAATTTGATTTCTAAATTACTTTTCAATGTTGATTAGAATTCTTTTGCAGAGTCAAGACAATGATGCATTTGTGGCTTGGTTGGTTCAACATTTTTCTAGTCGTGGTCTTTTCTTTGAAGACATCAGTTGTCTTCGTGTGATTTAAAATTCCACCATAGACTTCTAAGTGTAACTTTGGTCCTTACCCTTGCAGGGATTTGTAAAGAAAGATTTTGTTGTAATTTGGAATTGAAATCAATAAAATCATCTGCTAATTTTGGTCTCAATTTTGGATCATATTATATAATGAGATTTCATATTTTATTTCTTTAAATTGTCTATTTTAATTCGTTTATAATCACATTCAAATACTTTTTTCTATTTTCTTTTGTTGAAGCATATAACTATAAAATAACATTAGACCCAAGTACTTATTTCTTGAGGGATGATTGAAATTTTTAATTAGGCTATAAACACGGGGTGATAATCTCACCTTAGCCTTGTGAGATTCAAAAATTTTGGTATAAGGACTTCACATTCCTTTTAATCAATAGACCACAAGGGTTGCACCATGGCAATATTTCTTGATCAACCACATTATTCGTCTCTAATGGATTTGAAATTCTCATATTTTGATTATGTTGAGGCTATGTAAACTTATCCCATCCATTATTTCCTCTTAACCGAAATCTATTTTGTTGAGTTTTCCTCTCCAAAAGAACTATTTTATTTTGCATTACTTGATTTTTTTGTTGTAGGGTCTCATTTTGTTTGGAGAAGTTAGCATCCATCATCTTCTTGGAACCTGATAAAAAAGTCATTGTTTCATATTATGAACTAGTTGTGTTGATTACACCCTTCTTAGGCTCACTTCTAGTTTTAGAGGAGCTTGCTTGGTTGGATCTTCTAGAGGCAGATAAGTTCTTCTCAAATTTGATGGAATCCCCTTGAGAAACTGCAATATTTGTAGGTCCTTGTTGTATTAATTGTAATTCTAACTCTCCATCAAGATCCAAGTAATAAATAAGAATTGTTTGCTCTAGGGGCTTAATATTTTGGTTGAGATTTTGGATAATTTGAGAAAGAATCTTTTTGAATTCTTCAATTGTTTCATTCTCATTTTTCTTGGTTGAACTAAGGGAAGCCAATAAATACCTATTTTCCTTCTTCTTTCCCCAATTTTCCATAAAAGCATTTCCATTTGGACAAATGTGATAATGTTGTTCGCAAGAAAACTTATAAACCAATCAATGGCATCATTCTCTAAGGAAAGTGAAAACAAATGTATCCTTACATATTCATGAGTATTATCCCTTAGAGTTCTTAAAATCATCCTTTTAAAGGCTCCACAATGATCATTTGCAGATATAGCATTGTTTCCTTGGAAGGTGGGCAACTTATCAAAATCCTTTTTAGGAATGTTATGGGGATACCCTTGGATATTTGTGAAGTAAAATGGCCTATTCAACTCATCCATCTAGTCACCCTTTTTTTCTTCAGTATTTTGCACAATATTATTCACAAACAAGTACCAAATATCCTCAACAATGGGAGAATCTAAGTAGCTTTCAAAAATTGGAGGTTCCTTGTTCCTATGGATTCGTTGGTGAAAATATCTCTCAAGTTCTAGGATAAAATGAAGAGTTCCTTGAGAATATTTGCATGTAGAATATTTCTTAGGCAAAGGTTCATTTCATGGAGTCACCAGATAAGCTATAAATGTTTTTCAAACTATTCAATATTATCAAAATTTAAATCATGAAATTCTTAACTTGATAAGTGAACTTTCTCCTCGACAATGGTGCCAAATGTTATCGCTCAAACTCACCTAGGAGGAAAATTCCTAAACCTCAATGTGACAACCTAAATGCAACTCTTAGGAAATCCACCCATTGTCACCTCAGTGGCCTTTTCTCACTCTTTAAACTAAGGATATGGGTGATCCTATTCTAGGGGAATCCCTATGGTCAAGCAAACTAAATTATTTGTAAAGGTATGAGTACCCTAGTAGCTTGACTTATCAAATTTATCAACAATGATCAATTTGTATTATATGAGAAATGAGTTAGTAAGCATACAAGTTGAACAACATAATTACTCAAATAAATTGTGAACCAATGATCACAATACTAGTACCCAAGTGGAGTGTTTAACAAGGAATCATGATTGTTGAAAAATACCAACACAAATTTTCTAAGGAGGGGTTTGAAAATAGAATTCATCAAACTTTGAAATTTTGATTTGCATTAGTAAGTCCAAATGGAATAACCAAAAACTCATAATGACCTTCATGTGTTCTAAAGGTTGTTTGGGGACTGTCCTCCTACATCATTATGATTTGATGATATCTTGAATGAAGATACAACTTAGTAAATAAAAGTGTTCCATGCAATTCATCTAATAATGCATCAATGACAAGAATAGGAAACTTATATTTGATGGTCATTTTGTTGAGCTATCTCTAATCTAGACACATACGCCATGAACCATCCTTCTTTGTAACCATCACTACTGGTAAATAGAAATAACTTTGGCTAGGTTGAATGATTCCCTCCTCTAACATTTATTTGATCATACACTCAATCTCACTCTTCTATACATATGGATACCTATAAGGCATAATGTTAGGTGGTACACTTCCTGGTTGCAAATGAATAGGATGGTCATGATCTCCCACACGTGGAAGACCCTTAGGCATCTATTTGAATACCTTGGAATGGTTGTTGATAACTATTTGGAGATCCATTGGAGTAGAGGATATATATTTTTGAACATCTAGTGAACAAATTTGTGCAATTACAACATGTTGTCCATTTTTTAGTAATTTTGTCATGCTATTAGATATTTTCACCTTAGAGGGTTTCCCTTGGATACCTCTAAGCTCAATTTCCTTTCCTTCTGAGGAAAATCTCATGAAAATATCTTGAAAATTAAGGGCCATTGTTCCCAATGATTGTATCCATTGGACCCCTAATACAACATCATTACCACCCATTTGGATGGAAATCATGGGACTATCCATTAAATACTCCCCCATATTGAGCTTAATACTATGGCACTTCCCAAAACAATTTATGGTACCTCCATCTAAAATGATTACTTAAAACTCTGGTGCTAGAAATACAAAAAAACTAAGATCTTTTGCTACTTTGTAATTGATGAATTTATGGGTACTACCAGAATCAATCAACAATGTTACCTTTTTATTTTTGATGTATCCTTTTATTTTGAGGTTTTATAGAGTATTGATGTCTACCAATGCATAAGAAGATATTCTTGGAGTAGTCTCTTCTAGATACAGATCTTGTGATGGTTCTAATTCTTGATCTTCTTCCTCATCACGGTCTATGTATAATAATTTATTGTCACCGCATTTATGCCCCTTACTGTACTTGTTGTCACATTGAAACATAGTCCCTTTACTCTTATTTTATCCATTTCTTGAGGTGTCAACCTTGTTGGTTGAGTGAGCTTATGAGAGGAAACATGGTCCTCTCTATAGTTGTTAGTGGCCACCCTTCTAGTAGCCATATTTTTATTTTCCAATTTCCTTTCCATACTGAAAGCTTTCTCTATGGATTTAGGCTCAAAGAGACACACCTCATGATCAATGTTCTCCTTTAAAGTTCCCATAAAGAGATCTAACAAATTGTCCTGAGGAATGTTCATTACCCTGAGAATGAGCTTTCAGAATAGTTGAATGTACTCTGTAATTGGACCTTTTTGTTCAATATTTATCAATTGACTAAATAATTTATTGCTCTTGATATCCCCATAATGTGATATCAGTTCATCCGTAAAAATGGACCAATATATAATAGAATTATTTCTTATTTCCCAAAACCATTGATACCAAACAAATTGATCATTTTTCTAAATACAAGAATGCAATATGTACCTTTTGTAAGCTTGGCACCTTATGTATATCAAATTATTGATCCATTTGGAATATCCTTGTTATAGGATCTTTACCATCAAACTTCCCCATGTCAATCTTCAAAATAAATTAGTTTATTGGTGCTAACTTGAAGCCCTGATGATGTGGATCTTGGAGTAATGAATAATCATGATTCTCAGATTCAATAGGAATTTTTTTTATATACCAGTCATAAATAAGTAATTGTGCATTTCCTTGATTATGTTGAATGCACAAGATGCCAAAATTACTTAATAATTGATTTATGTAATCACTAATTAATATATCTTTCAAAATATAATCATTACAATAATCATTTATTATCAAACATCAACGAAGAAATAACATAAAATAAAATTTATAGAGATTTTAATGTCAAACTTCGCTTCTTTCAGTAAGAGAAGGGTCTTCAAATATATAATATTAAACAAAACCTAATTCTAATTATTAACACCATCGACATTATTTAATAATAATGGATATCATTAACGTGATCCATTACTTATGGAACCATTTAGGACTAACATACTACCAAGGTCTATCTAAAGGCTTAAGAAAAACTAACACTTCTGACCTTCCCTTTCTTTTTGCACAACCAGCGCACTAATCCAAAAAAAAAAAATAATTTGTGCAATGCAATTTATTCTCCAAGGTTTACCAACTCTCAAGTTGTTAAAAGACTTAAGGCTAAAATATAAAGGTTCGCTTTTCTAAATTAAACTATAGTTCATATAACTATTATATTACTTTATATATTTAATGTATGTGTGCTTAAATAGATCCTAATTCTAATTATTTTGGTTATGACCTAACTACTCTTGTACATATTTATTTATTCATATTATATATTTATGTTCAGGAGAAAGCATGTAATCTTTGGGGTACTGTACAGTACCATCATCTTCTTCTCTTGCCGTTAATCGAACTCGCCACCTCTCTTGCAATGGAGACACTGACAACGGCTAAATTGGTTAAGACGTAGTCCCATGGGATAGTACAAGTATAATTGGTTAAGACTTGCGCACTCTCTTTCAGTTTAGTGAGAAGTCACAAGTTCGAAACCTGTGTCCCTTGGAGCTGCGAAGTATCTAAGGTGGGTTTCCAACGCGAAATTCCAACCTAAAAAAAAGGAGAAAGAATGTAATCAAATATATAATTAATTTTTACCTTTAAAACTCAACCCTAACTTTACCATCGTTCCCAGTTTCTGCACAACACGGCCAGACCAGTCTTATTAAGATTCCAAATGTTATGTTTGTTGAGATAAAACTGGATCTTCAACTCCAAGAGAAAAATGATGGCTAAACCATTCAACTCTATTTCTTCATCATTTGAATAGACTCGATATTCTATTTGGTGCGTTAACATGAAGTGTATTAGTAAGAGGCGAGAGTAACAACGCAAAAGTTTCAGTTCTGAGAATGATATTCAAGATTTCTAAGTTGAAAGGAACTCCAAAGGTTTTGACAAAGTAGATACTACCTTCCAACCCTCGGCTAGTAAGCAACGGAAAGGTAAAGTCTGAAATTTCTCAGAAAACGTACTTAACAACGGGCATTGTAAACAGGAAAAAACCATGAATCAAGATCAAAGGTTAAAGGCCAAGAATTCAGTTATGGGATGTGGCCTAGATATCAAAACGTAAAATCTTGGATTGTTGGTGTTGTATGGAGAGTAAGAAGATGAGGCCAAGATCTTAGTAAGAACACAAAAATTTAACAATCTGAATCTAAACACTTAAAAATATTATACAGGGTTGGATCAATCAAGACAACATAGCCATATAGGTAAAAGTGTTTGGAAGGTTTCAAGGATTATATTTATAGGTGTGTCGGTGTGACCCACAAAGCGGTTGAAGGTGCACAAGAAAACTGGTAGCGATAATCTAGAACATAGGATTTTACTCAACTGGTTGCACTGTTAGATCCACCTATCAGGCAATAAAGAAACTATCGAGTGGATAAAGTAAATATCCATTGTGATTAGGAACTCAACGCATAAACAAACAAAATTTAAACAAATAAAACCTCCATTAACAATTTCTTCATGATCGATTTACTGATCATGAAGTATTTCATTTTCAAAAACCTAACAATATATTACAGGAATACATTACCTCTATTCCATCATTCAAATTAATTCCCTAATCCATCATTCGAAGTATGATTTTTTTTTAAGAAAAACATATATATATAATACAAAATATTAAGATCTTTGCTCAGTCTTCCAACAATATGTATATATAAAACAATGCATATTTTTTTTAGATCCATGCAATTGTTGTTTTTTTATTAAGACTAGCATACATATCTCCATTTCTATATACAACAGAATAAATTTTAGATCAAAAATCAAAACACATCTATACCTAACTACAGGTTATGAGTCTTAATGTATAAAACAAACTACTACACTAAATTTCCATGCCATCTAGTTGCTATAAAATATAACTACATTTTATAAGGAAATACCTAAACTGTAACAATATGATCCTTCCCTTATAGTTCATTACAAAATTCCATTATTTTTTTACACAATAGCATAACTAATAATAAAACATTGTGACCAAAGAGTGTTGATAGGTGAGAATGATCTTCAATTTGGAACAATCTTACGCAACACCCTTTTTTCACCTTCTAATACAATAACTTCACTGGTTCCAGCCAATGCTAGGAGTACTATTTTTCCCCCTTATCCCCCTGAGTTGCAAAGGGGCCACACACAAAGTTCAGATCCAAAACTAGCTCAAGATTTCCCTTGCAAGGAGAGGCTTCCACCTCTTGCACAATCTTGAATCCCAACTCACACAAGTAAACTTAGTCAATAGAAATTTCAACAGCATTTCATTCATCCAGCCATAGGGTACCTTTCCTTCTTCCTCACCTTTATTTTATTAAAAAAAATCTCTTGACACTTGTCTTCTCATGCAATATTAGATAATTTGTAAATAACATTTTAGAGATTATTCACCCTAAACACATGTCACTTTCCCCCCAAGTTGCACATGTTTTAATTTCTTTTAATTAAATAAATTATGCATTTTACCTCACATCCACAATTAGTTCCTAGATTTTTTCCTAGTTGTCCCTTAGTTCCCCAACTTCTCATTTATTGTGTCTCCTAACTAATTTACAGTTGTAGTTTGAATAGGACTCTTCTCTTAGTTAAGATTTAGAGTCTAGTTTGACTTAGGATTCTAACTCTATGTTGACAATCCATTCTCTCATAAAATAATTTCTTTTACTTAAAAATTTCTTTTATTAATTTCATGTACACATTGTGCACGTGTCATAATATTTTATTCTCCCTATAATAGTTTTGTATAGTCTAAGATTTTCCTTATGCCCCATAATATAAATTCATTTATACATAATTGTTTTAGACTTTGATTTTATTATGTTCCCTTTCATAAATTAAAATACAATTATCTAAATTCATATTCTCTTTTCTATTAGTTCTAAGTAATTGTTTTATTCTCTAAGGTATTCTATATTTTTAATAACTCACTAATTTATTCAAGTGATGTACCCTTCAAGCCGCACCTACGTGCTCCAAGGGTGTCACTCGCCATTTGACTTAGTTTGGAAGTTTTCTGACGCTTGGAGTCAATACTCCACTTGTCAACCTTGTGTGAAACTAAGGAATTACTAAGGAATAAGGAGTTTGCCTTATTGTGTGCCCCTTAGAAATCTTCATGAGTGATTGTCTCAGTCTTCCTGCACAACATCGTGAACCTCTTAGGAACAAAATAGTCGTTAACCTTCAGTTCAGATCACAGCGGGAATCCTAGTAGGTTGTGACATGGGCGCTTCCACACACCTCCCTCATCCATCTGATATCTATGTATGACCCCTTTACTTCATATGTGAGTTGGATTAGCAAGCATCACCATGTCTGCATCCACTGACAAAGATAATATTAATAACCCATATATATGAAATACATAACTAAAATCATCACCATAACACATGCATATTAAAAACAAGTACTCATAATCAAAGTCAATAGTCCACTCCCTGACTCAATCTGGATTCAAAGGAAGTATGGCATTGCCATCATCATCCTCATCATGTCACGTTTCCTGCACACTCAGGAAACATCATCATAATATATGTCAATACTATACATCAATATTAATAACATATCAAATTTCAATACTCAATCATACCATAAACTCATAAACCAAAACAGATAATCTTAATGTACCATTTTTTAACTGGATCACTTGCTCGCAAGTGTCCTCAAAGAATAAGTCAGTGGTGTAAAATGTGATCAGTGGAACTGGATGTTATGTGCTCTCCAAATGTGACAAAATACTCCCCATATGTGATTGAGTCTCAACAACATTTTTCTCCTTATTTTCATGATTTTGTTGCATGTTGGTATCTCTTTTAGGGAGTCTCTCATCTAGGGTATTTAAGAACACCTCATACATGGACCTTTTCAATTCTTCCATCTTATTTTCCATATGTTCCCAAAAAAATTTCAATTATTTTTTAATGTATTACTAGGAATGTGAGAAATCCACTTGTTTCAACATACTAGAACTTATTTCATCAACTTTGTTCTTTAATTGGGTTAGCATGTTTTCTAAGTATTCACTTTCTTCAAATTCCATGTTTGATTTTTTATAAGGAGTACCAACAGTATTTATTTTAGAACCCTTTGCATGTAAGAAAATAATAATGTTCATCTTTTTCCTCTTTATCACAAATTTTGAATTACTAAAAATATATCTTCCAATCATAAGTTATGCCAATTGTAAGTTGTGTACCTTTCAAACCCTAATTTGGAGTGTGTTTGGATAGTTGACCTTTGTATTGATATATCTATGAACTTTGAATTATTTTGAATCTAAAATTTCATCCTATAGTATCATGATATAACTTTTTTAACTCTTGAAAATTTCCGAGTCCAAACCTTCCCTGATAAAAAGTTATAGCAAAAATACCAAAATGTCTTGTTTAAAACTAATTTCAGGATTAGTAAACATCCCAAACTTACACAAGATATATATCACAAATTATAATGATTCAAAATATGAAAACTTTTCCACCTATAATTCAATATGTCTCATCAGGATTCTACAAATTTCAAATTTTGAAACTTCACCAAAATGTTTTTATAGAGAAAATAAAAAGATGACTTGTTTGAGACTAAATTCAGGACTAGTCACAAACCCTAACTTCAACAAGAGATATATCTGAAATTATAATGATTAACAACTTAAAATTTTTACCACCTATACTATGATATTTCTCCCCATTCTCCACAAAATTTCACTATCTGGAAATTCCCAAAAAAAAATTATAGTAAAAATTCCAAGATGGCTCGTTTAGAACTGATTTCATGATGAGTCAAAAACCCTATATTCCATACACTATATCTTTGAAAGTACAATGAACCAAAATTTGAAATTTTTACTAGACGTGCTGTGATATGTCTCCTGAAAAACCTCCAAATTTCACTATCTGAAACATCCCATAAAAAAACAATTATAGTGAAAATGCCAAGATGACTCGCTTGAAGCAGTAAAACCCTAGGATTGATGCTTTGATACCAAATGTGAAGAACCAATGCCTTGAGAATGATAAAAAGTCAATAAATAATAGTCTTCTTTAAGGGGGAAACCTCCTTTTACAATATATTCAATGTAAAAGATGATATGAGATGATCCTAAGACTAGGTCTCCTTGGTGTGCGTGTGTGAGAGAGAGAGAGACAAAGGGTACAATTATAATATAAGGGTTCTAGCCTACATACAAATATAACAATAGAAATGTAATAATTCAATATCTATGGCTTAATAAGGGGATTTATACTTAACATGGGGCTTAGCAGGTAGTGATCCTCCAAGTGAAAAAATGGGGCATGAAACCCCTAACAACAAAAATGATGTCAAGCGTCTAAGAGCGTCATTTTGGCTTTAAGGTATATAAACAAATTTATTGACTTAATGAGAACTATGACGTCAAAATGAGAACTCTAGCCCCCAAAACCCATATTTTTGCATTAAAAACATCAAAATCAACCCCCAAATCAAAAAGTGGTGATACCAGTAGCACTAGTTTTTTGAACGGGGTCAAAATTACAACATTTTTCAAACATGATCTTCAAGACTCAGACAGTAGCTCAGAAAAACCTTAAAATCAGCACCTAAAAAACAGATGTTTTTGAAAAAAAAAAAAAACTTTTCAAAACGTTAAAATTTTAGATAATTTAAAATCGTATTTTTAGCACTTGGTACCATTAAAACCAAAACCTCAAAATCAACCATCAAATTGAAAAATATTGCTACCAGTAGCACCCATTCTAAAATTAGGGTATGAAAATGACAAATTTTTAGAAAGTGGTAAACAAAATCATAAAATCAACCCTTAAATGTTTACTTTTTAAATCTTATTATCACTCAAAGCACAAGGTAATACATAATGCCATGAAAATATCACAATATACTTTAAAAATTCAATGTCACTTTTTAATATTTTTTTTACTTATAATAAAAGAAAGTAAATACAAGTTACATTGAATGAAACATAAATTATTTCTTAAAAGTATTGTTATATTGTCCATATTCAAAACATATGAGCTAAGAAATTTTATTATATTATCCATAATAAAAAACATATAATTCATAAAACATAACAAAATATTCATAACTTCATGTAAGATCATATGTAAGTTCAATGCTCATTTCTAATTACCATACAAACATCATATGGATCAAAAATACATAAAATGTTTCATACACTTATTCAAATTGACTCATGGTTTTTGAAATACCATCAGAGTTACATTGTCTTCAGATGAATGATTGGATGAAGATGTAGATGATCCATACTCTTATCTATTGTTGATGAATGCACCATCCGATTCTACATGCATGCCCAACATTTCTTATGTCAAATGCCTTTTAGATCTACGACTAGGTTCAGCAAACTCTCATCTTGCATTTATTTCTTGTGGCAGCAACCTCTTGATAATCTATGTTGTCTTGGAGTGAAGAGTTCCTCTCTTTGTCAAATTGAATTCATAAACAAGTATGTCAACATAATCTAATTTTAATAGGTCAGTGCGACGATGAGTTGTATTTTGACCCCTTATTTTTCTCTTTCTATTGACATGTTTCTCAACCACCATCTTTGTCTTGTACACACCATTTAATGGGTGTGTACTTGTTGCATACCAATGCACTTCAATTGCAATAACATCATCATTTTATTTCTCAATCTTTATAACCTTTCCAATCCAGAATGGATAACCATGTGGATTTTCAGTCACTAAAAATGCAATCATGCTACCCTCCTTAATATCTTGTATTGAACCCTTGTAAAGGTCTTACATGGCTTCACATTGTGTGTTTATTAATTGGGTTGGTTGTCATTGATGTCAAACCTTGAAGAAAGTTCGGTAGCGAATTTTGGTAGCACAAAGGTTTGGGTAATGGACCCAAGTTTGTTTGACGGATAATGGTATGAGTTTTGATATATTTGCAGGTAAGACTATTCTATATGGATAGTACATATCATGCCATTTCCAGTGGTATGTGGAACATCACATAACTCCTCAAGGTCAGAGAGTTATGGCCATGTAAAGTTGGAGAACCCTCATGAGTCATCTAGAATCCCCAAA
>SNQJ01S0011043.1:385869-397412 GCA_010110895.2 Picea sitchensis
AAATCGTGGCAGAAGAAGTGCAGCAAAAAAATCGCGGCAGCAACATGGTTGGGGTTGATTTATGATAGATATGGCACATCTTGTTTGAGGTATGTTTTGTGAGCTGGGGTTTATCTCTTGAGATGGTATTGGATGTTCAGTATCGTTGCACATATCAGATTTGTTGAGGGATACAGTTGGTTTTTTTTGTTGGTATTTGGCATATGGGTATTGGTCTTTTGGTTGCAATGTGTTGTTGAATTTGTTGGTTTATCTTGAGGCTACATAACAGTGAGGTTGTGGTACATGGTTTGATGTAAGGGTTTATGGTATTTGGTTTATGGATAGAATAATGATTTTTTTATGGTTATCTTGGTGTATGTCTTTGGTATATGGTTGAGGTACATGTTGGGTACATGGTTGAGACAAGTAGTTGATGAGTTGGCACATACATGAGGTGTATAGTTGATGATGTTAGTACATCTTGATGAGTCATAGTTGATGTGAATTTGATGTATGGTTGATGCATGGTACATGTTGGTTCAGGTTATTGGTACAGGTTGATTGGTACAGGTTGTTACAGGTTATTGGTATAGGTTGACAGTGGCAGTGGTTGATTCAGTGACAGTGACAGGTTGTCTACATTTGGCATTTATATTTTAGGGTGGTTGGACAGGACAAGGACAGGTGGTTGTAGCCACCTTCTGGTTGTAGCTGGAGAACATCAGGGGTTGTAGCCTCCTTCTGGTTGTAGCCATATAATTGGGGAGTTTGAGCTTCCCTCAGGTTGTAGCCTAAGAAATTAGGGGGTTGGAGCCTCCTTCTAGTTGTATCTGGAAAACAAAGGAAGTTGGTGCTTTCAATGAATGTTACTCTTAAAGACATATAGGAAAAAACATTTCGTAGTTTTCTCCCACTTTGGGTTTCCACGTAAAACACGGGTGTACGGTGTATGTGTATGATTGATCATTTGTTCATTGTTTATTTACTCTGCAACTATTGGATGATAATTCTGCATTGATATAACACTTGCATTTTGTGGTTGAAAAGGATTAGGTTGATCTATTATTGATTCACCCCCCCTCTCAGTAATCCAACAATTGGTATCAGAGCGGGTTCCTTGAGAAATCAGTTTAACCATTGAAAGGTAGATCATAGAGAGAAACAACATGTATAAAAATGGAATACCACAATATGATGGACAAAAGTATCCATTTTGGAGTAGAATGATGAAAACATATATACAAGCACAGGGATTTGAAATTTGGAAATCAGTTGTAGATGGATACAAAGAACCAGCAATTCCGCCAACAAATGAAAGAGAAATAAAACTCGGGAAAGATAATTCCAAAGCCACAAATGCACCTCTGAATGGTCTTTGTGAACCAGTATACACCAAAGTTATACATTGTAAATCCACTAAAGAGATTTGGGACAAACTCCAAAATATTTATGAAGGAGATTCAAAAGTCAAAGCATCAAAGCTTCAAACTTACAGAGGTCAGTTCGAACAACTAAAGATGAAGGAAGATGAGAATATTGCAGCTTACTTCTTACGAATTGATGAAACAGTGAATGCAATCATAGGATTGGGAGAAGAAATTAAAGAATCTATAATTTTTCAAAAGGTACTAAGATGTCTTCCTATGAGAATTAATCCTAAGATATCAGCATTAGAAGAAAGAGAAGATATAGACTCAATAAGCATGGACGAACAACATGGAATCTTCACAGCATATGAAATGAGAACTAAACAAGAAAATCCAAATATAAAAGAAGCATCTTTCAAATCATCCAAAAGGCCAAAGCAAAATGGAAAGAAAAAATAAAAAGAACATAGTAGCAGCAGTGACATCTCGGAAGATGATGAAGAAATGGCCAACTTTGTCAGAAGATTTAATAAGGGAACTAACGACATATATAAAAGTAAGTTTTCATTGATTTGTTTTAATTGTGATGGTATTGGTCATTTTGCTAACAAATGTCCTCATAAGAAAAATAAGAGGAATGAGGAAGATTACTCAAATAGAAAACAAACATACAAAGGAAAAAGAACCACAAAGAAAGATTTCAAGAAAAGCTTATGCACCAAAGAAGACATATCCTCGTCAGATGAAGATGAAGTCAGTGACAGTGAGACAGAAAGAGTTATATTCATGGTAGTAGAATACTCTGACAAAGAAGACACCGAAGAATAATATGAATAGGCCAAAGAAGAATATGAAGAGGCAGAAGTTGACTATCGAGAAGAACGGTTGTGTCCCATAGAAGTTATAAGAAGAGAGAAGAAGAAAAACAAGAAGCTACAAGAGGAACTAGATAAGAATCAAGACACTCAGGAA
Organism: Picea sitchensis; assembly: GCA_010110895.2. Taxonomy (NCBI): domain Eukaryota; kingdom Viridiplantae; phylum Streptophyta; class Pinopsida; order Pinales; family Pinaceae; genus Picea; species Picea sitchensis. Next base: position 388,191 of record SNQJ01S0011043.1, read on the forward strand.
CTAGAACAAATGATCACAAATTTGAAGGTTCAAATAGAAGAATATAAAATAATTGAAGAAGCACTCAAAGAACAACTAGAAGAAAGAGATAGGATCATTGGAAATTTGGAAGCAGAGATTGTCACATTATTCAAAAGAAAAATATGCAGAACGGCTCAAAAGTTTTGGATGAAATTATCAGTAGTCAAAAACATCATCATGACAAGTCTGAACTTGGATACAATCAGACAGAAAAGGGATCAAGCTTCAAAACAATAGAACAATAAACATATCCAAAAATCTATGCAGAAACAATCAAATAGGATAGGAAGATCTACAAGGAAGATTACCGGGACACTCCTCCACCGAGAAGATTTAGATTTCAGAATCAACAACTGACAGATAGACCTCGGGAAGAAGAAGGATTCAGAAGAGAAACACTTTTCAGAAGATCTTCAACTCCTAGGTATCAAACTATCATTTTTGGTTTATGTTATGCATGTAATAATTTTGGACATAAAGTTATGAATTGCAGAGCTAACAGCAGGAACATAAACAACTTTGAAATTCATACACAAAAGGGTTATCTAAGAAGTCCTAGTGAAACACAGAGAAGAAGTTACAACAGGTTTGAATCATTGAGCACTGAAGTGGAATGCTACAATTGTAACAACTTTGGACACATGGCCAAAGATTTCAGAATGACAGTTCCTCCTAGAGAACCACAACAGAACAAAAATAGTCACAGACAAGAACCTCAGAAGATAACATGGATAAGAAAGCAGAATCAGTATAGCAATGAAGAATGCACACTCGCTCTACAAGCCAAGCAGAAGAAATGTGGTTGGTATGTTGACAATGGTTGTTCAAAACACATGACAGGTGATAAAGATGGGTTTTTTACATTAAGAAAGGAAAGAGATGGATCAGTCTCCTTCGGAAATGATGATTCATCTAAAATCATTGGAAAAGGAACAGTCAGAATTGGAAACAAGAATACCAAGGCAGAAAATGTTCTACTAGTAGAATATATGAAACATAATCTTCTAAGTGTGAGTCAAATGTGTGACCAAGGTCATAAAGTTACTTTCAATTCACAAAAGTGCAAGATAAGAAAAGAAGGTTCATGAAATTTGATTGCAACAGCTGCAAGAACTTCAAGAAACATATATGTACTAAGTGAAATTGGAAATGAAAAGTGTTGTCTAGGAAAGGAAGATGAAAGTTGTCTATGGCACAGAAGAATGGGTCACACAAACTTTGATAACCTTGTCAAATTCAGCAAAAAGGAATCAGTTAGAGAAATGCCCCAGATTGCGAAACCAACCAACACTTTATGCAAGCATTGTCAACAATGAAAGCAAACAAAGACTAGGTTTAAATCAAAAGAATATTCAATGACAAGACCACGGAAATTGTGCATACTGATCTAGTTGGACCAACTACAACAAAGGGTTTAAAAAGTGAGAAATTCTTTATTTTATTAGTTGATGATTATACAAGAATGACTACAGTTTGATTTCTTAGGAATAAGTCAGAAGCTTTTGAAAACTTCAAGGTCTACAAGGAAATGGTTGAAAATGAAATGGATTCAAAAATCAAATGTTTGATATCTGATAATGGAGGAGAGTTCACTTCAAAGGAATTTATGGACTATTGCAGCAAACATGGAATAAAAAGGAAATTCTTCGTTGCTAGGACACCTCAACAGAAATGAGTTGTTGAAAGAAAGAATAGGACAGTACAGGAAATGGCTCGAACAATGTTAATGGATTCAAAATTGACAGATATCTTTTGGACACATGAAGTTCATACAACATGATAATAGATTCCAAAACAGAGTAATTCTTAGGAACACCATTGCCAAAACTCCCTACGAGCTATGGAAAGGAAGACCAACAAAACAGAGTAATGGATTCAAAATTGACAGATATCTTTTGGCAATGGTGTTTCTAAGAATTATTATGTTTTGAATGTATGATAATAGAATGATAGTACAGGAAATGGATCGAACAATGATAATAGATTCCAAATTGATAGATATTTTTTGGACACATGCAATGCATACATCAGTTCACATTCAAAACAGAGTAATTCTTAGAAACACCATTGCCAAAACTCCCTACGAGCTATGGAAAGGAAGACCAACAAATGTGAAGCACTTCAGAGTATTTGGAAGCAAATGTTGCATCAAAAGAGAAAATGGAAGAATGGGAAAGTTTGACTCTCTTGTGGACAAAGGAATACTTGTTCGTTACTCAAGTACAAGGAAAGCATACAAGTGTTACAATTTGAGGTTGAAAAAAGTTGTGGAAAGCATCAATGTAACAATTGATGAAACAGGTGGACGAGAATTAAAGGAAGAAGAAAATGAATCAATGGAACAACTTTATGAAGAAGAAGCAGAAGATGAAGAAGAAGTAGAAGGGGAAGATGAAGAGGATCAGACAGAAGTAGAAGAGAAAGTTCATCAAGTGCCTCCAAATACACTTAGCAAACGAGTACAGAAGAATCATCCTTTAGATCAGATTATAGGAAACAAATATGCGGGAGTTGAGACTAGAAGAAGAATCCGTTCACCATAAAAAACACACCTAGCACTCTCATCTACAATTGAACCAAATAGTTTTGAAGAGAACAGCAAGGATGAATTTTGGAATAAGGTCACGGATGAAGAATTGGATCAAATAGAGAAGAATGACACTTGAGAATTGGTTCCAAGACCAAAGAATAAGAATGTGATTGACACAAAGTGGGTATTCAAAAACAAATTGAATGAAGATGGACAGGTTACAAGGAACAAAGCTAGATTGGTATGTAAAGGATATGCATAGGTTGAAGGAATCGACTTTGAAGAGACATTTTCCCCAATTTCCAGAATGGAAGAAATCTTATTGCTTTTATCTTATGCTTGCTCCAAGAATATTAAAGTATATCAGATGGATGTAAAATCATCTTTTCTGAATGGGGAACTTGAAGAAGAAGTCTACATTGAACAACTAGAAGGATTTCAGTTGTCAGAGAACGCAAATTATGTGTGTAAATTGAAGAAGGCCTTGTATGGTATAAAACAGGCTCCTAGAGCATAGTACTCTAGACTGAATAAATATCTACAACAGGAAGGGTTCAGAAAAGGAAGTGAAGACAACAACCTATACATCAAGGTAACTCAAGATAGTATTTTATTAATTGAAGTTTATGTTGATGATATTATTTTTGGAAGCAATCATGACAGGTTAAGCCAGAAATTTGCAAAGGATATGTAGAATGAATTTGAAATGTCATTACTCGAAGAACTATCCTTCTTTATGGGTCTTCATATACGTAAAAGCAACCAAAGAATTTTTATTTCTCAAACTAAGTATATCAGAAAAATGCTAAAGAGGTTCGGAATGGAAGATTGCAAACCAGTTACCACTCCTATGCAAACCAATTGCAAGTTGAGCAAAGATGATGATTCAAAGTCTACAGACCAGAGACAATACAGGTCAATGATTGGCATCTTACTATATGTGACAGCATCCAAACCATATGTAATGCAGGAAGTTGGACAAGTGGTACAATTTGAAGAAGAACCAAAGGAAACACATGTCGCAACAGTGAAGAGGATTTTTAGATATCTCAAAGGAATAGAAGATTTTGGATTATGGTATCCAAAAGGAAATGATCTATCACTTACTACCTACATAGATGCAGATTGGGCAGGTTTCATTGATGACCGACGAAGCACAAGTGGAGCAGCGTTCTACTTGGGTGAGTGTTTAGTATCATAGCTAAGAAAGAAATAATCACCAGTATCCTTATCTACAGTTGAGGCAGAGTATATTGCAGCAACAGCGTGTTGTACACAGGTTCTATTGATGAAACAAACTCTGATAGATATACAGGTGGAGTATGATGATCCCATTCCAATCTATTGTGATAATACAAGTTCCATCAGTATCTCAAAGAACCCGGCGATGCACTCCAAGACAAAGCACATTCCAATCAAGTATCACTTTGTATGGGAACAAGTTGCAGAGAAGAACATTAGAGTTGAATATGTGGGCACAAAAGAACAAGTGGAAAATATCTTTACAAAACTGTTTCCACGAGAAGCCCCTGAGTATCTTCTCTAGAGACTCAGAGTAATTTCTACTCCAAAATGAATTATTTTGAATGCTTATCTTATATGTCTTAGATTTACATGAGGAAGCACCATAAAAAGGACAGTTCATGTTAGGAGATTAGTTTCAAGAAGAGTTAAGTTAGGGGAGTATCCCCAAGGACAGTTCAGTTAGGGGGAGAAGCCCGGGATGGAAATATATCTTTGTCATTGATGACAAAAGGGGAGAGATTTATCAGATGCAAAGCATAGAGGCATGGTTCCAGGGGGAGTGATGGTCACAGGGGGAGCATGAGTGATATGACTTCAGTATTGCATGACATGACTTCAGTATTGCATCAGAGTGTTGTCATCAATGCCAAAGGAGGAGATTGTTGATTAATTGGGTTGGTTTTCATTGATGTCAACCCTTGAAGAAATTATGGTAGAGAATTCTGGTAGCACAAAGGTTTGGGTAATGGACCCAAGTTTGTTTGATGGATAATGGTATGAATTTTGATATATTTGTAGTTAAGACTATTCTAGATGGATATTACATGTCATTTCATTTCCGATGGTATGTGGAACATCACATAACTCCTCGCGGTTAGAGAGTTATGGCCATGTGAAGTTGGAGAACCCGCATGAGTCATCTAGATGCCCCAAAAGGTCAAAGTAGTCAAAGTGTTTGCAAATGAAATTACTTAAATAATAAAGTTAATGGAGAAATCCCTAAAATAAGGAAAGTGAGATGCTACATGAAAGTATAAATAAGAGGCAAGGCTCTCTCATTTAATCACACTTGAACCTATTGAATATCATTGAATATCTATTTTGTGAAAGGTTATTTGGGAAGGTATTATTGATAGAGAAAAGTGTGGCAGGAAAAGTGCGGCAGAAAAACTATAGCAGAAAAAGTGCGGCAAAAAAAATGAAGAAAAATTGMKGCAGAAAAAGTGCAACAAAAAAATCGCGGCAGAAAAAAGTGTCGTAGAAAAAGTGCGGCAAAAAAATCACGGTAGAAAAAGTGCGGCAGAAAAATCACGGCAACAACATGGTTGGACTATATTTATGAGAGATATGGCACATCTTGTTTGAGGTATGTTTTGTGAGCTAGGGTTTAGCTCTTGAGATGGTATTGGATGTTCAGTATTGTTGCATATATCATATTTGTTGAGGGATACAGTTGGTATTTTGTTGCTGGTGTTTGGCATATGGGTATTGGTCTTTTGGTTGTAATGTGTTGCTAAAGTTTTTGGTTTAGCTTGAGGCTACATAACAGTGAGGTTGTGTCACATGGTTTGATGTAAGGGTTTATGGTATTTGGTTTATGGATAGAGTGATGATCTTTTATGGTTATATTGGTGTATGTATTTGGTATATGGTTGAGGGAGACAAGTAGTTGATGAGTTGTCACATACATGAGGTGTATAGTTGATGATGTTGGTACATCTTGATGAGTCATAGTTCATGTACATTTGTCGCATGGTTGATGCAAGGTACATGTTGGTTCAGGTTATTGGTACAGGTTGTTTGGTGCAGGTTGATTGGTACAGGTTGTTACAAGTTATTGGTACAGGTTGACAGTGGCAGTGGTTGATTCAGTGACAGTGAAAGGTTGTCTACATTTGGCATTTATATTTCAGGGTGTTTGGATGGGGCAAGGACAGGTGGTTTTAGCCACCTTCTGGTTGTAGCCGAAGAACATAGGGGGTCGTAGCCTCCTTCTGGTTGTAGCTAGAGAATTGGGGAGTTGGGACTTACCTCAGGTTGTAGCTTGAGAAATTAGGGGGTTGGAGACTCCTTCCAGTTGCAGCTGAAAAAAAAAGGAAGTCGTTGCTTCCAATGAATGTAACTCTTAAAGACATATAAGAAAAATAATTATGTGGTTTTCTTCCTCTTTGGGTTTCCATGTAAAACACTAGTGTATTGTGTATCAGTATGATTGTTCATTTGTTCATTGTTTATTTACTCTGCAACTATTGGATGATAATTCTACATTGATATAACACTTGCATTTTGTGGTTGAAAATAATTGGATTTCTCTATTACTAATTCACCCCCCCTCTCAGTAATCCAACAGTGCACGTGACCTTCGCAAACCAATATACATTTCTCTTTCCTCTACTTGTGTAAACTCAATAGCACCTTGAGATTCTTGTTGAACTTCAATAATGTTTGTTTCTTCAGATTCATTTGGCATATTTTGTGGTCACTGAAATGGATTCTTCAACATTGTATCTTCATTTGTTGATCTTGAAATTATGTCACTTTGACTATTGAGAAAAGACTCCCACCAAACAAAATCAGCAACATCAAAGTACTCATATGTATCCTTAATGGAATTTTTTATTTCTTCCAGGTATTCGGAATAATCTACATCTCTATTACGCCTCCATGCATTATGGATTTCAACAACTGATTGTAAAAATAATAACTTTGATGCAAATATTGGACGATCTAGAATGAACTTCAAAAATGATAAACCTAATGAAGGCCCCCATTCTATAGTAGTTGAATATTGTTTTCCCCATATAAGTGTTTTTCCATCAATTGTTTTGAAACAAATTTGTTGTTGGAATCTAATGTCATTAAGTTGTTCAATACATTTTTCTTCGCGATGTGATCTCTGAATAGATCTCCGCATGTCAACAGTTTCTTCTAATATATGAAAAACATGCTCTGGAATGTATGCTTTCTTAATACATTCAATCAATGATGGTAGACTTCCAACATTGTTCCTCTTCAATATTACTAAAAAATGATTGAACATTTGATCAATATGATCATGAGTGTGTCCAACAAGAAGGAAACCAAATTTCACCTTTTGAAAGATTCTCATTTCAAAAAACATGCTTAGATATACAAACACAATTTGATTTTTATTTTCACGACTAGTGTTGTCCAACTGTAGATACAGAACTTGAGAAAGATTTCCATACCAGTGAGTGAGCACATGATGAATTATGGTGATGGTCATATTTGCATCATTATGAATATTTTGAGTTGTGAAGTAAACCCTTGGACACATTTTTCCATTGAAAACCATACAACCAACCAAGTGAAACTGAATGAAATTATCTTCCTATAAATTTTTGGGTGTACGAACAAAATTTGGTAGAAGTGTTTTCTTCTGGTCCATGCCATCAATTATCATACCTAAATATTTTTTTGAAGCATCATAACACTTCTTCCGATGTTTTTACAACTTTTGTCTTTCACTTGATTGTTGATTCTGATGTTCTTGAAGTGTTTTGACTATGGAATCTGCACATGACATAAAATGAAAATATTGATCATATGTTTTCATAGTTGGTAACTATTCAATTTAAAAACTAGTAAATACATACCTCTTTCTGACCCTTCAGATTTATCTCTTCTTGATTTAAGAGTATTACATATACTACAAATCCCCATCCTTGACTTCTTAGGAATGAGAACATTGTTTAATTGTTTCTTCCATATTCTTGTAAAATATGCATATGTAATAAAATTATCATTTCCTTCAACACCTTCAGCATATCCTTTGTACAAGTTGTATATTCCCCTCCCTGAAAAATTATCTAGAATATGTATTGTGTCTCTATCTGGCATACACTCTCCATGTTTGGAAATGAAATCACGCATCCATGACAATTTAGTTTTGTATTGGTGGATATCATGCACCCCATCAAATACGAATTTTGTATGTTCTTATTCATTGACAAATATGTCTTCATTTTATTCAAGGCATACTTGTAGTCCATGTTTTTCAAACAATTCAATCAATTCACTTATGGAAATTGATTTAGTGAGAAATTATTTCCTAGACCTTGTATAACTAGAATGATTTGGATTGATATAAAAAGGTCTAATCATGGTCCTAGACACAATGTTTCTTTGCAATGTCTCCACTATTTCACCATCCTCACTAGGAGAATTTTCCTTATCACCAAAACGAGTATCAAGCAAAACATTGTTAGTAAATTGAACTACAGAATGTCGATCACCTTGATTTGTTGCAGTTGAATGATTGAGAGCATCATCACCAACATAATCATTTGGAGGAAAATCATCATCAACATTGTGTCCACCATTAACATAATCATATTCATTTCTTTCAAAATCCCCACTTGAATGAAATTTTTCACCATCCTACTTAGTGCCTTGAAAATCTTCATCAGTATCTTGAAAATCCTCACTTGGAGGAAAATCACCATCAACATTGTTGCTTTTTAATTTATCACTCAGGAAAGAATGTCCACCAATGGTGTAATCATCTTCACTACTTTGAAAATCGCCACTTGAGAGATATTCTTCATCATCCTCATTACTAGCAAGAAAATCCTCACTTGGAGGAAAATCTTCATTATCCTCATTGGTACCTTGAAAATCATCACTTGGAGGAAAATCATCATCGCCGATATTTCTTCTTTTAAATTCCTCATTCGAGAAAGATTGTCCATCATTTCCATAATCATCATCATTACTTTTAAAATCCCCACTTGGGGGGGATTCTTCATCATCCTCATTCGTGCCTTGGAAATCCTCACTTGGAGAAAAATCTTCATCAATACCTTCAAAATCCTCACTTGGAGGAAATTCATCATCACCAACATTGTTGTCTTTAAATTCTCCACTCGAGAAAAAGTGTCCACCATTGTCATAATCATCTTCACTGCTTTTAAAATTTCCACTTGAGGGAAATTTTCCATCATATTCATTGGTGCCTTGGAAATCTTCATTGGTACCTTGAAACTCCTCACTTGGAGGAAAATTTTCATCCCAATCATTTAAACATTGATCATAGTCTCCACTTTGACCTACATTTTTATTATTTTCATTACTATTAAACTGTTGAATAGATTTATTACCATCATATTCCTCCTCTTCATCATCGGTGCCTTCAAAGTCCTCTGATTTATGACTTTCATGAGAAACATGTTGGATAAAATTGCTTGCACAATGATCAAAAATCTGACTAGCTGAAAAATGTGACACCTCATTTGCATTACAAACATTCCTATCGCATTTCCTAGTCCCAAAAGAAGAGGTATGTGAACAATTTGTTGATGTCTCAGAAATAAAATCTTCTTTATATGACGAAGCCATCCCTTCTCTCTAAGAAAATAGAATGATACAAATATTCACCCTCCCTATGACATTATTATAACATGCAT
>SNQJ01S0011043.1:408876-438594 GCA_010110895.2 Picea sitchensis
ATGGAGTACCTGAAACTTTCAAAAGTTTTATTCAAAAAGCCAAGTTTGAAAGAGAAAGAAGGAGACATGTTCAAAATGTACAACTTGATGACACCCTTGATCACTACATTTGGAATGGGCTCGACACTCTTCAATATAAAGTGATATTAGGTGATTGTGAACAACTTGCAAATATTATTCCTAGAAATGAATACTCCCTAGTGATTGTGGATATCCCTCATGGTTATAATATCCAAAACATTGGATATGATACTGAGCCTTATACTTACCAAGCTTTCAATAAAGTGGTTATGGGATTTATAGAAGTTACAACATCACCATTTTGGAGATTTCTAGTATTTCATTTAAACACACAACAAGAATTAGTACAATCAATCTTCAAGGGGAAAGAAAAGACAAGGATGTAGTTTATTTGGTAAGATATTGAAAGTGTATGTTTAGCAATTAAGATTAGAAAACAATTTTATTAATTCACAAGTTAATTGTTTTTGCACTTATTTATGTGACAAGCACAAACCTAATATTCAGAGCTCTAATAGAGAATCATGTAAACGTGATTTTGAGAGTATACATCTTTTAACTTGGACAAAAGATGATTCTTATAATTATATTATTGTCAATGCAAAGGATGGAGAGACTCCTAGTAGTATATCAGTATACAATGTTGTGGTTAGAAAGCTAACATATGAGGAAAAAGATTTGAAAGGAGAGATGGTTAGCATTTATCCACAAGCATTAATTAATTATCTTATAGATACGTTTTCAAATGAAGGAGATTGGGTTTTGGATTTGTTCTTGGGTTCATGTAAGAATTATGATCTAATATTTATGAAGTCATACTTCAATCTTATATTATTTTTAATTTATCTCTTTCTACAGTATCTAACTTCATTATTTATTTTGTATTTGGTGATTAGGTACAACATTAGCGTGTTGTCTATAGAAAGGAAGGAATTGCATATCCATTGAAAGTGACCCAATGCAGTGCAATTTTATTCAACAAAGAATTAATGTTATTTCAGCTCTTCTAGATGAAATGCAAGAAGTTGGCTTGAGGAAAGGAGATTTTAGTGAATCAAAGGTGGAAAAATTGTCAAAGTAACCTCAAGTCCCATTAGGAGGAATGATTGGAAAGGATCACTTTGGAGAACTTGCAGATATCAAAGAACCAATGGAAGAACAAAATGACACAATGAAAGCACAAAATGGCGTCGAAGAAGATGATAATGTGTCTGTTGAGAATGATGAATTTGGGATATATGATATTGTTGATTATTTTAAAGATGTCTTTGAAGACGATGCTCAATTTTGCAATTTTTTTATGAGCTATAACTATAATGTTTTGACTTTCAGATTTTAAAATAAGAATAAAGATGTATCTATTGTTGTTTTGTGATGAATCTTTTTATTGTTTTTTTTTTTTCTTTTTATTTGTATGTGAATCACAATACATTCGAAAAATTTATTAAATGTTGTCATTTTTTTACTTCAAATGTATAAAAATATGAAAGAAAATGATAATTTTTTATAAAATTTTGACTTTTTGGTTCAATTATGTCCATAAAAATGTTTTATTTGACATGTTATTTTAAAGAATATATACCAAAATATATAGGTTTTTTATTATATATGGCTATAAAATGTGTATTTTTTTGCTAAATATTCAAAAATAGTGGTATTTAACCACAATTGTTTTTTATGTATTGAAGTAAAGGTAAACAATGTGTTAAAAATGATGTTTTTCACTATATTTAAAAAGTATGGAACAATAAATTAATTGAGGAGACAAAATTGTATGAAAAATAGTAACTTCAAAAAAGTAAATGGTAAAAAATATTTTTAAGATTGAAAGAAGCATGAAAAAATGACTAAAAACATCGTTGAATAAAAACAATTGAAAATAGATGAAAAATAAGCATTTAAAAAAATAATATGGAAACATTGTGGATCAAAAAATTTAAAATATCGAAAAACCACCTAAAAACGGAGGGGGGGTGCTACTGGTAGCACCATTTTTAAAAACAGGGTAAAAAAATTGGACCCCCAAGAAAACGAGAACTTTGTAGAGTTCTTGTTAAGTTGGTAACTATGTTCATACTGTTCCATCAAAAGTGACTTTGGAAGGCCTCAAAATATGGCAAGGAAGGATCATTTTCTAACCTAGCTCCAACATCCTCCTTCAAGAAAGGGGATAGCCTTACCCCAAGTCAAATAAAGCCCTTATAAGTGGACGGTTTCTTCCATTTGTTCAAGAAGTAATCAAAAGTGTGATCAAAGGCCCCTCCACATAGAAATGGATGAGTTCCATGTCATCATATTCAAGTGCAAAGTCACTTAAGTGACCTCCACATCATCCAAGTGGCTCAAAATAAACCCCACAAGTGTCATAAAGTTCCCCAAGAGAGGTCGACCCTCCTTTAGTGAAGAAAATGCTTTAGAAAGGTGCCAAAGGAGGGGGGATTCTAGAATCTGACACATGGCAAGTGTAGAGGAGGTCCATATGGAGGAAAAAAACCCATATGTGCCTCGAAGAGTGTGACCAATGCCTCAAAATCCATGATATCCCTTAAAAGATGTGAAACTACCTCAAGAAATGTGACACTAGATGATCAGGTGCAGAGTCATCTCTAATGGACAAAATTCAGTACATACATAAGAAAGAGAGGATCTATGTGGGTAAGGTGTGATAAACCATGGGTGTGACAACCCTTACAAAGCACAATCACTTTTTACATAGCAAAAGAATAAGTGAATAGTTATATCCCCATAAATCATGTATCCTAGTAGATCCACTTCGGAATGTCTGCATACCTACCCAGAACATAAATTCCCAACTTTAGAGGGAGTTACCACCTCCAAGGGGTAGTCAACTGGAGAAATAAAACTAAGCACCCTAAGAATGGGGACTAAAAGGACATGCCATGAATTTCCACCTGAGGGGATCTAGGTAACTTCTAACCAACACTTATACATCAAGTCATCCCATCATGAACACCTAAAAAGAAATAATCACATGTTGGGAACATCAGAGTGGTCACATAGCATGAAACAATGTAGGGTGCATTGCAGAGAATCTGGAGTGTAACAGGTCTCAAAAGAACATGAAGATAAAGTGTTGCAAGTGAGTGCCATCCATGTGACCAAAAAGTATCAAAATCAACTTATAATCCATTCACCATTATGCAGGGTTCCAATAGCTATTCCAAATTAAACCGACTTCAAGGAATCAATTATTGCTTAGGTGAGCTATGAAGTGTTGATGCAAGAAGTTAAAGTTTTGTAGTATCACAAATTTCCCATAATATAACCAGAATAATCAGTGCTATTAAGACTATTCATGTTTTGTATAAAATCAAGATTATAGATGACAAAAGAAACTCGGATCTATACTATATTATGTTAGTGATGCAAAACATGAAAGTTTTAGGCTTTAGCACTTATTATCTTCTGTTTAAAAAGTAGTTGATATGCCAAAGAAACACAATGATTGCCAGTGAACGAAATCCTAATTTAGATAATTTTAAGTGGTTACAAACATCTATTTAGACTTCCATTAACCTTATTTAGTAGATTGAAACTTTAGATTAGTGTAAACCCTTAATAATTACTCCAACACTTAAACATTACTAGTCTCCTTAACCCTTGAACAGTGAATATAAGAAGATAAAAAGCACTTAAAACATAATTTTTTGGCACTTTATGGTAGGTTGTTCAAGAATTATTGTCATTTACATGCTTCTTAGGATTATTTAGATCATAGAATTGGAAAAACTTTGTGAAAATAAGCATTCAATATTCATTTAGCTATGATCAAACCATTAACCAGAAATTTGTCAATCATATGTAAATTTCTAACCACATGATTCATTGGTATGTGAGAGCATAATCAATCCATTCATCATTTTTATACTAAATCCATCCATCCATAAGAAAATTAAACTAGAGATCAACTTCACACATCAATGATTAATGCTAGAAAATAAATTGACGCCTTAGAAGGTAATTTCAATCAATGACATGTGCAATATATCAAATCATCGATGTAGAAGATGCATTTATTAGGTTCATTAGACTTCAATAACTAGATCTATATGACTTATTTGAAAGGAAATGTTAAATCTAGATCAATCATCCAAGTGATGAGTCATTTTTTAACGAAAGGAGGGTATTAGCAAATCAACATAGGGTTTGATCTATGAAAATGAGATGATTTTCATTCAAAACAAATCCATTCTAGCTAGATGTTCAAGAATAATAACCTACTGAATTTGTAATAAGAGCAATCTAGATCTATTGAAATAAAACTCCTGAAACTCTAGATTGCGAAAAAAAACAAAAAATAAAAAGGGAAATTGAATAAATGTTTTGTGGTTGAAGAAGTCAAATAGAGAATATCGATGCCTAACAAACTTGGGCTATGGGGAACACTATATCTAATATTGAGTGCAGTTCATATGTCTAATGTGTCAAATACAAAGGCACCAAGAAGGATTGTCTCATGAGAATTGACTAAGACAAGAGAAACCCTCAAATACGGTTCGGGGTGTTAGTTCTAAGAGAATCCAACCCAAGTAGTACAAGGTGACCTCTATATGTATCCTAGTTTAAGAGGGTACAACCCTAGGATGCCCACACTCAATGCAAAAACACAAAATGTAAATTATCACAAAGAACTAGGCAAGATGGACTCTACCTTAGTTTCCTCCTCAACGGAGCATGGTTCCCTTCTATAACTTTGTAGTAGCTCCTTCTTCCAGCATACCTGCAAAATAACAAGTGTCTTCTACTATACCCTTGAACACACACTTAATAAGAGATAGAATTCATAATAGAAGCAAAGTTAAACTAGTCTCTTTCAATTATTCTCCAACAAATACAAATGAGGAGGAGCCATCTTTAAATAGATAAGGTGTCTCACTAAACAATGTTTGAATACCATGTACTAGTACAAAACCATAAGCTAATGCCATGTGTTGAGGTAAAACCATGGGAAAATACAATGAGTGGCCATAAAATCATTAAAAAAAACCTCCATAGAAGGATCACCCTCCATAAAATTCTCAACCATCAACAAGAAGTCACACATGTGGTCCATAAGAGCTCATAAACAAGTGCACCCGCCCCAAAAATGTGCTAACAACCTCCAAAAACCAAATGCATGGTCAACAAGAGGTCTAGGAACAAGGGCACCCCCTCATCAAACTCCATGAATCAAGGGATAATGAATTGCAAGGTGAAGCGTGCCCCAAAGGAGGATGACATCATGTAGCATGTGTGGCACATCAAGTGAAGTGCTCTAAAGTAACTGCCATGTGTGGAAAAATAAGCTAGGAACTCCATCAATAAATGGGAAAGTGTGTTGGGTATGTGTTATATTCTTTGCATGTGTGTGTGTGGGCGCATTAGATATGACAAGTGCGTCTGACAATCCCTCTAGTAGTTCTCTTTGTGTCGTGTGCACCGGGTGGTTTCCTAGGGGGGTCCCAGGAGGGGCAGGTATGTCCCCCCCCTGTTTACGCGCAGCGCCCCAAAATATTTTTTGGGGTGGTTTTTGTTATTTTTAGCGGTTTTGTAAATTAATCCCAAATTAAGAATTAGGGTTTTGGTATCTACGGAATACCTAAAACCATTGTATATATATTGTATGGTGAATGGTGAAATTCGAGATATAATGAATATAAGAAAGGTTTTCTCGGTTGAGGGTTTCTAGTATAAAATCTTTGTGGACTCTGTGTCTGAGCCATTGATTCAATTTTGTTTTGCTTAAGAATCTATATGCATTGCTTTACTTCACAGGTTTAAAACTTACAAAGTGGAATCATAACCAACTCATATCATCTCATAACAACCTATAACCACCTCATAACAGACCCCAACAACCTCACACATGTGGTCAACAAGGCACAGTAAGACACACATGTAAGAATGTGTATCCAAGAAAGTGCGTCCTCCAAGAGTGGTCCATGTGGCACATGATGATGATGATGTAGAGTCACCATAATCATCCAATGCACTGTCATGGATCCCAAAGCAATGACACATACCCCAATGGAGTACATGGATCCCATGAAAAATGGCACAAATCCAAATGTAGATAGATGTAACTATATATAGGTACATGAATCCAAAGGAAATATCATGGATCCCAATACAGTGTCCTATATCCCAAGGTGGGTACAAAAATCTCAAGGCATGGTACATAGATCCCAAGGCATAGATGTGACACCAGATACATGTACATGAATCCCAATGCAACGCACCCACTTATAGTGGTGTTCTAAGCCCTTTACAAGTCATTAGGTTATTAACACAACGATTTCTTCTAGAAAAAAACATAACACAAATTAATTTTAATATTTGTCTAAGTTTTACCACTGAAGAACAACCTTAACCATTCTACATGTGACAAATCTTAAGAAAAGAGGTATTTCCTAGATCACTAGGTTAAAGGTAGGTGATGTGATGGATAACTTATGGAATGAGAGGAGGAAACTTCATGTATTGACCATCAAAGTGATGTAATATGGTGTATAGGTATTTAATCTAGCTTTCATGAGATAGGAATTTTCAATACATAAGCCTTTAAGAAGGAGCTTTATCTTTGAGTTACCATTTCCTTGGCATTGCTTCTTATTATCCCTTTCTTTGCCTTTTATTTCTTTATTTAATTTATAATATACCTTTTTCTTTATATATGTATAGTCAAGCATGGGACTGGGGGCAGTGGCCTCATAGCGAGGTGGAACAACCTAACTAGAGACATGACGACGCTATTAAAGGATAGTTATGTCCCCATGGTACGAGGAGGAAAATAGTAAAATAATTAATGTTATAAAGTGTTATTAGATCTCACTTTAATATTTACCATGTTCACAACTAGCTCATAATTTTTAACACCTTGTCTAGGTATCAAACCTATATGATGAGAGGATAGCATAGCAAGTGAAGTGAACAAGATAAACCAAATTACTAAGAACATGTGCAATGAAATCATAGTGTACTAACTGCAAGTGCATGTATCATTTGAGGTGTATGAAGGAAGAGTTGATATATCATCATTGAATCATCTGATGGGGAGTAAGGAAAGACCATCATATGTCTGAAAGAGAAAACTGAAAGAGTAAGTCTATGTCCATAGAATATGAGTAAGAGAGCTCATGAAAGAAGAAACACCACACCCCTTGAGAGGGTTCCTCTAGAATTTGTTTATCGTGAGGGGGAAGCACACAACTTTATGTTCAATGAAAACTAGGAAATCCCTTAAGATGCATGGTTTTCCTTGTGATTTTTACAAGGCCATGTGGCATACGGTAGGGTATGATTTATGGTGTCTAGAATCTAAGTCCTTTTCCATAGGTTTTCTATGGAGTCCCTTAACCAAGGTTTGATTAACTTTATTTTGAATAATGCTACTAGAGATTCTATACGTAGGAGGCATCCTTTAACTTTGTTGAGTTTTTCTTACAAAATTATGGATAACATTATTGTGTTGCAGGTGAGGGATGTAGCTAAGAATATTGTGCATAGGGAGCAGAAAAGCATTGTACAGAGATGTTTTATTATGGATGTTAGGATTTCGACATGGGAGGTTATGAAGTGGGCCAAGGAGACTATCTAGCAAGCTCTCTTTTTGAAGATTGGTTTTGGCAATGCCCATGATTGGATTGATTGGACCTTCATTACTAATATGTTGAATTTCTTGGGTTATGTGTGGGCATGGTTAATACACTTTTTTCATTATACCTCTACTTTCATTTCAGTGAATAACACTTTCTCCCCGTACTCACATTTTCAAATCTAAAGAAAGGGTGCTCATTGGCACCCTATATTTATATGTTGACAACAAATTCCCTTGGTTATTTATTGGATTTTTCTTTTTTGCAAAGTCAGTTGAGGGGTGTGTCTCTATTGGATGATACGAAGATGGTGAACAATCATTTTACAAGTAATTTTCTCCCTTATGTGCGAGTTGATCAGGTTTGGTGGCTAATGCTAAAGGTTGTTTGTCGATATTTTGTGAGGCCTCTGGGGATATTATTAGTGATTGTAAGATGGATTATTATCTAGTTGGTCTTGATGGCTCTCTCCACGGACTCTAGCAGCATGAAATTTTGTTCGCCTCAATTTTATAGTCAAATATCTTGGCATCCCATTTGGTGTGGGTCTTTCCTCAGTTTCCATGTGGGACTGGTGTCTAGAATGGTTTCAACATAAGCTTCTCTTATAATAGTGCAAGGATATTCCATTCACTAGCAAGTTGATTGCGGTGGGAAGGATTACCTAGGCTTGTCATATTTATTAGGTGTCTTTTTGGCTTCCTAGTAGGGATCGGTTCATCAGTTGGAGAAATTGATGTTCTCATACTTCTTATGGGTCAAGTATGGTGGAGGCATGGGGTTTGATTATGTTTCCCAGGGATGTATGTATTATGCCCAAGGATGAGGGAGGTCTTAGGTTGATTGATATGGAAACTCAGGGGAGCATTTGGGTAGCTAAGTGGGTGATTCATTGTTTAGAGGAGTCCTCTCCTTAGCATGTCCTTATGAGGCATCAGTTACTTTCGGTACAACATATTGGTAGATTCAAGGAGGCCTTTGGGTTATGTGATATCATCGTAGATCCTCATAATTTCCAAATAGTTGGCTCTTTCATTTTCAGGGATATCTAGTCAACATGGAGGACAATAGATGGTTTGGTGATGCGGAAGATGTTAACTAGTTGAGTGGGGTGGAATTCATCTAGATGGTTGACTTGGAGTTGAAAGGTGCAGCACACTTGTTGTTGATCTCCCTCACTTTCGGGTGTGGTGATTGAGTCAAAAAAAAAAATTAGAGGGATCTGTGAAATGCCAACTATCGTTTTTGGAAGCATTGATGCTTCTTAGCTTGTGAGTATGCCCTTTCTTCTACAAATTGACCTACTATTATTGAGATTGTTGGTCTCATCCTATAGGAGGATCTATTCAAGATGAACATAGACATGTCATAGTCCTTTTGGCATGATTGGCAATGGAGTTTTGGGTGCCCCTTGGCTAAAGTATGATTCTCATAAATTGTAATTGATTCTTCATTAGCATCATAATCTTGGTTTAGTGTTTAATACTCAATGGGTGTCTTCTAATGTTGAGAAATATTGGATCTGGAGATTGTATAGTGTGTGATTGATGCAGATTCCCTACAATCTTCGAGTGTTTACTTGGGGGGTGATATAACAAGGACTTTATACTAAAGCCCACCTAGCTAAGAGTGGCCTCTAAAATGGGTTTTTTGTTAGCTTTCAGGGTTACTCTAAAAGTGTTCACACCATGCTTGGGGTGGTTAATGATATTTTGGGTACATGGTGTACAATCATCCCCCCCCAGATGGTTCAATATGGATTGGAACATGAGAGATAGTCCTTAATGTATTTGCACAGTTGAGATAGCTTGTTAAGTGGATGCTTGACCTTAGATGTTTGTTGGTTTAGTATTCTTACTTAAGCATTGGATTTCTCTTAATAGTGTGGTGGAGACCCTTCATTGGGGCCCCATGAAGGATCCACTTGCTTACAAATCACCCTACATGGGATGAGAAGCATTGTGTAGCTTGGAGGAGAGAACGAGGATTGGAGATGGCTCAAAGATGCTTGTGACTTCAACAATATTCTTGCAGGGGTAGTTGATATGTAGAGTACACTACGTAATAAGATCAATGGAGTCCGTAGAGGTTTGTGATGGATGGATGTGGACTTGCCTTACATAGCTAAATCACCTTGGAGCCACTATTGTGCTTGACATCACCTTGGAGCATAACGCATGTAATTTAGAGTATAGTGTCTCACTTCCCTTGACCTACAAGTGTTCATTGTAGGTTGTTTGTAAGGGCTAAGACCCACATTGTATCGTTGGCCTCCTTTACCTCTCATATAAATAGAGGAAGGGGAGAGTCTTTCCATACATATGTGTTCACTCACTCACATGTATTCACCAATGAGATGTGCCCTAGAGAAGAGTGTGCACTAGCCTCTCTTTCTCTATATATCTCTAGAGTCTTCACATGTGCTCTCTCTCTCTCTCTCAAGTCACTAGGTTTTCTTGGAGTATCTTGGAACATCTTGGAGGTCTAGTGTTAGTTTTTATCCCTTAGACACTGGAGATTAGAGTTTTGTGATAAAACCTTATGATAGAATTGTGAAGAAGAAGAGAAAGAGAGGACGTCTTGCCTTGGAGAATGTGTTGGAGTGATTCTTGCATAATGGATCTTCTTGATTACTAGGGTTTTGTTGATTTTCCCTAGGTAGGATTTGGAGAGTTGGGAGGATTTGTACTAGCCTTGAAAGAAGGCTATGGTATGTACATGTACATCATCTTGAGCATATTAATGAAGTTTCTAGTTGTCCAAAATTTGTCCAGTATCCAGATTTGATTCAGTTATATATGTTCTTTATGCATTGTTATCGATAGCCATATATGTCTTGGTGATTTGACATAAGTAAAAGGGAAATTGTTAAGTAATTTGACATCTAAGTGAAGAATATAAGGGGTTTATTTTACTATTTCCATACTGCCATTGCAATGTTTTTATTATCACTGTAAAAGAGTATTTTCAGAAATAGTTACTGGCTAATAAATTGTCCTAAAAGGGTTGGCACTTATCCCTTTGGTTTGGTTCTTTTCTCCTTGAATTGTTAGGAATTTTGGGTTGTTTGGAAGAAAAATATTGTGTTCTTTCTGCTATTGTTTTGTACCTTTTTTTACAACAGCCCTAAGGATTAAAATTCACAGGGATAAGACCCAAGAAACCTTATAGGTTGAAGGTGAAATTTTTGTTTTACATTGATTTTGAATTCCAAGAAATTTTCAGACTTTGTCCTTCTTGTCTTAGGGAAAAAATGATGAAAAAATTATTTTGGGATTCTTCTTTGGCTAGGTCTTGTTGGGAGCATGTTCAAATAGATCTATTAGATATTCTTCAAGAGCAATTATATTAATGTGTTGTGTTGTTGGGTGACCCTGAATCTGTGGTCCAATCTTCTCTTAGTGGTATCTAGCACTGCTTGAGAATTTCAACCTTGTTTGTTCTCTGGAAGATTTGGTGCAAATATGTTTCTGAGAATGAGATTAGCTCTTTGTCTACCTTTTTTTTATGTGGAGAGAAAATGTACATATGTAGTTGTTGGCAAAAAAAAATTGTTGATGGACACCAATAGATTTTGTTGTTGTTGTTGGTGGTGGTGGTGTTGTTGTTGTTTTAAGGAAGAGGTTGTAAATACCATCGTATATACCTTTTTTCTTTTTGTTTTCACTTGATGTAAATATTTTTTGTAAATATAAGAAATATTTTTCAAAAATTAAAAACAAAAAACCAAAAAAAAAACTATGAATTTGGTGAGAATATCATATAGGATTTGCTGAGAGTAACATATATTATTTTCTTGAAAATGAGATTAGCATATGGTAAGAAAGGAGGAGATGTTGCCAAAAAAGTGTCAGGGCTCTACATCATTGAATACCAAGTGAAGTCATAATAGGAGGAGATAGCATAACAATAAAATAGGTAAAGAGCCTCAAAATTTTAATTTCAAATTAGTGGTAATTGGGTCATTTAATTGCATGCTTATGAACCCACCATAAATAATCACGAAGAACAGATTTTAGAGTTACCATCTACGGAATTGAAGGCCATTGAAAATGAGAGGTATGTTAATGAACCTACGGAGTAAGTGCAGAATTGTCTCTATACATGGGACATGTTTATGGTAAACACATGAATTGGCATTATGACATACTTGAATCAATGCAATGGTGCATTCGATGAGTGATGCATGTATAGTGAATGATATTTTAATGCATTTAATGTATTGATAGTTCAAGTGATTGAATTATTAATCTGTTATAATTTTGAAATCATTTCAATTGTTATTTTATATATTGCAATGAAAAAAAATCTATACATGATTCCTCACAGTTTTTTTGGTTGGATGAAACTTTATCAGGAGGGACATAATTGTAGGTAGAATTGTCTGGATATGACAGTGAGATGACGAATTTATCTAATATGGACATATGATAGATGTTGTAGACTAGAAATCACAGGAAGGATGCTACTTTATTGATATTGGAAGCCTATAATATCATTTGATCACCCATTAGGGTGATTTTGAAGTAAAAAATGGGACTCAAAAAAAAATGTACTATCAAAATCAACTTTAAAATAACCAATAAGATTCAAGATGATGACGTCAACCATACGGGTAAATGTTTTTGGAGGAAAAGGAAGAAAACTATTTTTTTAATCATATTTTTTACTTATCTCCTTTTAGGTTTACTCAAATTTCAAGTGTAGGCATTCGTTGGATGCATAATTAAATTTTGCATCCAATGAGTACCCACTCTTCATACTTTTGATAGACCTGCGGTGAGAAAATAAAAATACATGAAAAAATGTGTTTTCATGTATTTCCATTTTATCTCATTGTGGGTCTGTCAAAAGTATGCAGAGTTGGTACTTGTTGGATGCGGAATTTAATTTTGCATCCAATGAGTGTCTACACTTGAAATTTGAGTAAACCTAAAAGGAGATGAGTAAAAAAATACGATTAAAAAAAAATAGTTTTCTATCTTTCCCTTTGAAAATTCATAACTCTTATTTTGTTATTTTAACTATTATTTTATTATTTTCCTTAGGGGGGCCATTTTAGACCTCAAATTTTTCCTAATACATGAGTTATGATATGTTATGTTAGAGAAAGCTAGTGAGACGCCCTGACAGTGAGAATTTATAAGTTTGTGTTTTTCTTAAAGAATTTATAAGTTTGTGCTTTTCTTATGCAAAAAAGCCTTGGCAAATGATGGATCATCTGAGAGATTGTTTAGCATAGAAATGGATGTCTACGCCTGGAGGGTGAGTGACTACATGGAAGAGGTTGCTTGAATGAATTTATTGTGAAAGATACATGTTACATGCTAGACGGAATCATGAATGCATTATATACATTGGGTGTGTCCGAGAAAACAAAGAGCTAAATCTTGTGGGTTGTGGCAGCCATATGAAGTATATACATATTCATACATATAAGTATTGTGCTAAATTACATACTTTAACTTGTGTTATCATATGTTTCAATTATGAACTTAAAATTTATAGATTGGAATTCATATCGATGAAATATTTAATACATAGAAATGGCTATGATATGCATGTTTACTTTGATAATTGTTGTAGGCATATGTTAGAATGCTAAAGGTTTGGAGGTGTACCAAGACAGTAAAGAGGATGACATTGTAGGTATAGTTAAAAAATGAAGACAAATATTATTGCAATAAAATAACACCAAGGACGGTGTTATTCCAAGGGGGAGGGAAGCAATGTCCTAGTTTTTACCATCTTGAATAATCTATATTTAATTATGTTTAAATGTGTTTGCATAGATATTTTATTACTATGCCTTATTCACACCATGAGATAGGCATACCATGGTGATTTGAATACTTTTAAAGGTTTTTATTTTGCAATTAATAAAAACAACAACGTTGACTAAGCATGAACACCTAAAGGGGCTATGATACCACAAGAGGGGGAAGGTGAGGGGGTCTAAGAGAATTTTAACATGCCTAGAATTTTATGTTTTTATTCTACCCATGTTGACATTATAACATTCATTGTTTCATGATATTGAGCCTAGCCTATAGTCTAAATTGGAGATAAGAGAAGTGGATGAAACCAACTCCTAGATCTACGCAATCACCCCCTACATTATGATAAATTTGTCTCACATAATTAAAACAAAAAGAAATTGTCTTATGACTCTTGCTTGCCATATTTCACTCACACAAAGAAATGAAAATTTGAATGGGAAGAGATGATTACTTTTTAGAGAAGAGAAAAAGGAGGAAAACAAAGTTTTTTCCTGGAAAAAAAAGGCTACCATACTATGGAATGGAAAGGCCATGAAAGGAAGCCATTAGAAACTTGAGAAGAGCCAACAACTAAGAAAATTTTTACTAGAGCTAAGAAACCATAGCTTGGACTTTTCTATGCCCACACTGAAGAGCACTACAGGGAGAGACTTATAAGGTACTGTTGAACAGAGAAGGAAGAATTCTCCTTGTGTTGTGTGAGAAAGTATCGCGGGTTCCAAATAGTTGTTATGTTTACAAGAACTCAACAATGGAATACTTGGTTAGTTTTCTTATTGCTTCTGAAATGGAGAGACTAGCCTGAGAATTTTTCATTATTCTTCTTCGCCGTAGTGGTCTCATAATCTTGCTAGGCGGTAGTGTCTGCAAAGGACTACCTACAGTTGGGTGGAAATTTGCTCTATCTCAATGAATTGCTTATTATTCAACTTTTGGAAAAGATACTGAAAATTCTTGTCATGTTATGAGTATAATTTTATATTCCTTATGGTTGAATGCATCATAATTTGCTACAAAAATCACGAGTAAATGGGATATTGTTTATAATAAATAGAATGCAATATGTATATGGAATTATATAACTAAAGATCATCTGAGCTAACTGATTAGCAATAGAATTGTGTGTAGTTTGGGATTTCTCATTATTTTATTATTAGAGAATTATATTGGAATTCCCTATTATGTTTCGATGAATAAAGTGTATTTATTCTTTCCAACAATAGATACAGAGTTCTTGATAATACCACTGTCACCTGTAGGAGTGGATCACAGTAGGATTCATAGATGTAACCCTGTAACTAAATTTATGGAATACAAATAATTCTTGGTGTAAATACCCATAAAAATTCATAATATAAATTTGATAGTACTCCTGTGCACCTCCATCTTTGAATTGAGATTTCATTCCCTGATATAGGGACAAATCTTCACAATGTGAAATCTCATTGATGCAATGTTGCTATTTCTGAGTTGTCTGTTGCCTAAAATTCTGCATTTTATAAATGATCATTTATCTGTGATTCATTTATATAGAATATTTGTTGCACAAGGCCATAAGCAACCTGAGCTTTTGAGGACTTGGCCATTGTAGGTTTATTAGTATTTGTGGTTGATAAATCGATTATTCTATAACAAGCTATTTAATTTGTCTGCCAGTCAGTCTTGAGTTGGAGATCATCAATGGAATTTGGTGATGTAGCTTTCAAGTACATTTATTACCATTATCTCCTTCAAACCACATTTGTAGGGCAATGTTGTAACGAAAATAATCACAAAGTTTAGCCCAAGAGGCAAAGGCAACCCATCAAAGTAAAAGCCATCATGACTGGGGATCTCGATTCTATGAAAGTAATGCATGATGAAAGTAATGCATGATTGGAGATCAATGTCAACCAACTCACAGGAAATTGTTTTGCTCTTGTAGCTTAAGTATGTTATTTGGGGAGTTTATCAAACGTTGATGCAGGTGATGTATTTCACATTTCGCAAGGTATGATAGTCAGTGGTCAGGAACTCTGAACTTTAATAAATTGTATTGGCCCTAAACTCCAAATAGTTGATTTAAAAGATGTTTTCATGGCTAGATGCTCCAAGGGACCTTTTGGAAAGAGGCTTTCCATACCTGATTTAGAGCTTGAGTTCTTATAGTACCAAGAAGCTAAATATCACTAGACAGATTTTGGCATTTCTCACAACGAATTTGAACATCAATATTTATGTATCTAGCTTGAGATGAGTCAAGAACGCTCTGAATCTGCTCAACTAAATCCTCTTTGAAGTTGGTTCAATCTGACACTGCTCAATTTGCTCATAGTAAACTATTAAGCAGATTGACTTTCTTTCCACAGCCCATGGCACTCCATATGTCCACTCTATTCCAATATCTTTGTTTAGAACCAGCAATAATTGAAACAAATCTTGGATAATCAATGACAATGTTGAAGTGGGAAGCAAGCATTTCTTGCAAGTATGGATATTGATAGTTGAGATTACTAGACAAAGTTGTATGGATGTTAAATACTAGAACTGTCAACTTGCTTGTAGTTCTTCAACCCTATTTGTGTCCTTTTCCTGATTTGCAAACGATTTCCATGCTTGAACTCATAGAGAATTGTATTACATAGTTTTCAAATAGTGAACAACAAACAGATATGGTGGAAACTCTATGACAAAATTATTTGACCAAAATGATTAATGGCAGTAGATTCGATGTATTTTCTGTTGGGAAGAAGAAGCGTGTTCATCCTGTTCCTACAGAATTAAATAAAGACCATAATGAAAATTTGGAATGGCTAAGGTGCATTATTATTAAGGTTTGATGGGAGTTGCTCTTGGATGATGCAACAAGTCATAATTATGGAATTCTTTTAACATGTATATATGGTTGGGTACTAAGTGCATTTAAATTGTGCTTTGGATGATGATTTTATTCCATATATGAGGCTCAAACACTCTAGACTGATTGAGACTTCAAATATATAATGGAAATATTTATAAGTTTATTGTCCAACATATAAACCTCTTCACCATTCTAACGTTGTTGGAGTAATCATAATTCGATTTCTTATTATGCTGGCCTCACTTTCGGGGTCATGCATGGCCCTATAGAAAGCACTAATATTTGCAGCCTCTACAACATCTCTGGCACACCTGTGACAGTCCTGTTTATGTATTTTTTGTCTCTCTATTTTTTATATCAGAAATAAGATTTGCTTTTGGAAGGGCCAAGGGTCCAAAACTCCACGTAATAATAAATGTAATTTATACCTCATCTAAAGGATCTTATCGGACACCAGGATAGAAGATTGAATATAGTCAGGGTAGATGAACTAGATAGAAAAGAAAGTAGGGGTCTAAGAATCACCAATATTACCAGTACTGTAAGGTAATCTTCAACAGCAATGGCCCAATATAATAGAAATAGTGTTTCTGACCAAAGGAAATTTTAAAAAAATCTCAGATGACTTTTAAGGGGCTTAAACAAATTATCCACTTACTCCAATCAAACCCTAACCAAGACGAGTATCTAGCCAATGCATAAGACAATTTCTATTCATGCATTTGTTCATAGATCCCTGGTGTTTTAAGTTTTAACAGACCAGCAGCTTAATAAAGGCCATATAATAGCTGCTAAGGAAGGGCTTCAGACCTTAAACATGCATATGGGACTCCCTTTTGTTCCTTCAGCTATTAACAGATCAAATGCATTGCCAAACATTGAACCTTTAGGGAATTTTACTTTCATTGCAGCAAGAAAAAGATGACATGCATAATTATTAACAACACATAATTTCACATAAAAGTGTCCCAACAGGAGTTGAAAATGGGTAATTGCAACACTTATGCATGGATATACTTCACTTAAATAAACCCTTTAAATATAGATAGTAAGCCCCAACATATGCAACAGCAACAAAGCAATGCTTCAGGAGTGTAGCAAAAGCACCATGAAAAAATATGGTTTCATAGAATTTGATGGTTAAAACTTAATAGAATCATTGTTTTGAACTTTGAAGTTGTTGCTGGATTCTAGATGTCAATTATTGGAGTTAGAACATTGAATGGGCATGGAAACATAAGAATAATGAGATGGAGTTCTACTAAAAGAATGATAAACTACTTAAATCCAATCATTCACACAATCACCTGAACATGCCATCTGTGTGAAAAGAATATTATTACAAAAGTCCAAAGGTGAGAAAAAAAAGCACCTCGGACAACAGGATCAAACAAAAAACATGGAGACCACATTGATCAAGTGTTGATTCATGGAAACTATCAACTGAAGGCAAGCTCCCTCAAATGCAATCTTCCAGAGAAACTTAGGAAGGTCTGGATAGCCCTTCTCCTCCTCCCATCCCTCACTAAGAATTTCTAACCACTAAAAAGAGAAAGTTCAGTGCATCAAAGCCAATCATTTTCTATGAATCCTTACTATCCTTTTCATGGTTGGAGATTGCTTCAGAGAAAGATGCCTCTGAAGAAGTTGCAGACTGGGGTGAAACATTGTCCAAATCAGAAGCTAACAATGTACCCTTGCCACTTGAATCCTTTGTGGTAACCTCTATTCCTCTATTCTGGTACTGATGGTAACCTCTATTCCTCTATTCTGGTACTGATTTCAGCCATACTAATATTGTCCCGTCTCAGTTTTTTCTGAGCCTTTTGGATGGTACTTCACCATTAGGGAGATCCTTTTCAGTTGTAAATAGGAAAATACCAAGAAAAACTGATTCTGTAACCAAAAAGGAACCATCTTTATGAAAATGCTGTCTAAAGTTCAGCACAATGTTCATGTTTGGATACTATGCAATCTTCATTCAATCTGGTTGAGCTAGAAACTAATTCAATTTCTTTATCCTGTTGATTTCTTGTATGTTGTGAACCATCAGAATCTGCCTTCCCGATAACAAATGAAGCTTTTTCTTTGAGTGATAATAATGCTTCGACAGCTTTAGAAAGTGATACATATTTCAAAACAAGTTCTTTATAAGAATTTAGCAATGATTCAACATCTTGTATCCTCAAATCCCCAGCACTTGTATACAAAAATGGATACTCCCTAGCGAGTTGGCCAGTACGATCTTCATGCAAAACAGCACTGGCTCCTTTGCTTTCTAGCTTTACTACTGACATATTTGCTGCGTCGAAGTTGTTTATTCCTTCATTGTTTTTGTTAGGTGCTAGAAAACCTTTTTCTGTTATCTGGCCATCGCCATCTTCACCTATTTGGATATGAAGCTCTTCACTCTGAAGAGATAGCATACTTTCTGACTTTTCTCTTCGATGTAAATTCAATTCTTGTGCCTTAAGAGCATTTGCATCTGTCATAGAAGACACTGTTTCTGACAAGAAATCACCTGTATGATAGTCTGCATGTAACAATGAATTCAAAGACAACGTTGCGACCTGCATGCTCCTTTCAAATTCTTCTTTGTCCATCGAAAGAGACCCAGCATCCAAGTTTGCAATAAAAGACTCCGCAGAAACCAAATTTGTAAAGTAGTAGGAGGCTTCTGACACAAGCCGTGATTGCTGTCTGTACCGTTGAATATATAAAAGATTTGAATGAAGTAAGGGAGGATTTGCCTGTATATAGTGTCAATGTCAATCCTTATAATCAGTTCCTATTATGGAAAAAGACTATCAAAAGTGCAATCAACCTGAGAGAATTTGATTTTAGCAGTCCAAAAGAAGAAATACATGCTCATCATCTTAATCAATAGCTGAAGTCTATTCAGAAAGAAAATAAAAACAAAACAAACAATGCAAGGATGGGAATAACTTATCGGGATGTTTGGTGCCTCTGCCTAAAATGAATCACATTGTTAAAAAATTGCTCATTAAATTTAAAAATAATATAATGTAATTGGGAAACTCATTTATCGTTATCTATATCTGAAATCCAGCCTAGCATATATTCTTAGTGATAGTGGGCAAGAAATTCTAAGCATGCTTGGAGCCTTGCATATATAATTAATGATGCCATACATCAGTAAATATGTAATTGGTAAATACGAGAATGTAAAGTAAAATTGACATGTACAACCTGTGTCAAAAACTATTATTATCCTCTTAAGTCCATGCCATCACCGTTATCCATCAAAACATAGTTTATAAAGGATTGGGGTGGACAAGCTTTAACAGAGGTAGGATCTGAGCACATCTTGGCAGAGAAAATTTTGTGCATGTGCACAAAATTGTAGGCATCAAATTTGACCCTGGATTATTACCATTAGAAAGGGATCCAATAGCATAACCTAAATTGTAAAAGTGTTCTTCTTGGTCACCCTAATTATACTGAGTACAATAGTTAGTAATTACCAGTAATTTAGCATAACTAATAGACTTAACATTTTATTTTTCTGAGTGATTCTATTATATTTAAGAAGCAAATTTACTGACATATTTGAAACATTGAATAAAATGTACATATATTTTTCTTTTTATTTGCTTCCCTCAAAAACTTGTTGGAGTTCCAATGCATTGTTAGAGTTACAATGCAGAGTGAGTTGTAAGCTCACGTAGGAGCTCTTATCTACCCAGATGTGACAACTATCACTGGACAAATTCCAATGTATAAATAAACCTCCTTTGTTAATTAAACACACAGATCTAGTTTAGAGCATTTGCGCTCTCTTGTCTCTTGTAGAAGTGTGGTGTTGCAGTGTGATCCTGAGGAGTTCTTAACTTCTTCATGGTATCAGACATCACTACAAACCCCTTCTCGTTCTTTTTATGATAGCTGTCTGAGTTTTTTTGAAGATCCGGGTTTGAAGACTGGTGCAGCTTTGATAATCTCCGTTCTGAGTTTGGCCACGTTCACAGTTCATTGGGGGATGCTCTTAATTAATGGAGCCGTAAAATTTATGATGCTTCTGTTCGGTTTCATAGCAGCTACATGTAGATCTCATGCCATTGCATTGTGGATCTGCCTGAGGCCTGGATCTTGGACCGACGCAGTCTTTCCCTGCATCAGTTTTGACTCCTTTCACGTCTAGATCGAGGCACTGCTTTCTTTAATTTTGCGTTACATTGAAGATTTAAATGAAGTGCAGAATTTTTATGGGGCCGGGCTTCAGAAAGTTGTCATGCCTATGATCGTCCAAGCAGTTTGTTAAAGCTTCCAGTGGCTCTTCATCAGAAGCTGTCCATTGAAACTTCTACATCAAGCAATAGATTCGCTGCAGAATCGAAGTTTCTATCCAAAGCTGTTTTGTTATCCAGCCTGTGCTACGTCCTTCAGACAGCAGCCACTTCTCTCTTCAAACGGATTTCAAAATCCTTGCAACAATTCGATTTGTGAGTAAATAGTTGTTCTCTTATTGATTGGGTGCATTGTGGGTGTATTCAGACTGAAGATAGATCGCTGTGTTTCTTTTTTGCTGCAGATCCAATTGCAAAGAGCAGACTGTGCCACATTTTCATGGAGGATTGAGATTTCATTCTTCTCATAGAGTTGTAGATGGAGCAGCGCCGAACCTGCTAAGGGTTTCCTTTCGCGACCTAGGTTTGGACGACGGTAGCTGGCCGTGACTTTACTTCCTCCCTAGCTTCTACGAGCTCACAAGTAGGGGTGGTTTTGCTTCGGATTCTATTTCATTTGGTATGGAACCTGAAAACTCTCCGGTTTGTCTAGATCTGTAGCTCAACCTGTGTTAAGTTTTTGGGTGTAATAAATACCGGACATTGAGGCATGTCTCTTCATTATTGATTTTATCGCGTCCATAGATCTACTCTCTTGGTTCTAGAAGGTTTGTTTAGCTCGACCCAATGTTTGGCATATTGGTTGCACCGTGTGGCATTGGTTATGGCATTTTGAACTGTGCTCACATTCCATTGAGTTGATTTATGCCTGAATCAAATCCATAAGTTGGAAGACCCAGATCGTATTTTTTTCCGGGTGGACTGTGTGCTACAACTCCAGATCCATGGCCTTTCCTTGTTTTCCACATTGTGGAGGTAGTACTGGATCTAGCCTGGGGTTGCTTTCGTTGGAAAGATCCTGGTTCATGAGCTTCAATTCCAGGTTTTGCGTTTTTTGCAATTATTTTTTGATGGTTTTTATTTTTAAAGACCGGGCTTTACATAATGGAGAACAAAGATACTATTATCTCCAACCTTCAGAGTCTGAATATAAAACTTGTCAAAGAAGTTCGCAAGCTTCGAGGTGAACAAGAGAAATCCAAGGTTTGTCTTCAAAACATGAGCACCTATACTTTTAGGGATTCTTGACTCATTGGGGGTCTAATGGAGAAGCTTCAAGCTCAAGTTGATACTTGGACCACCCACTTTAATGAAATGGAGGAGAAATTCACTCTTCTCAATAAGTGTTTTTTGGATGAATTAAAAGAGAAGGAAGATATTATTGCGTGTTTGCAGAAAGATCTGCAACAGTCTCTTGATTCTAATGGTGCTTTTGAATTGCCAATCACTCCTGAGCCTCCTTCAACAACTTTTGAGTCGCAAAATTCTGGTATTGGGTTAAAATTGATGCATTAGATGGGCTACACTGGTGGCGGCCTTGGTAAGAAAGGACAGGGGATTGTACATCCCATTCAGCCTGTGATGAGACCAGCAAAAGTTGGACTTAGTTTTGATGGGACTTCATTGCCATTAGCCAATTGTGATGATATTTCTATCGTCTAGACTCACTTTGTTCCAACTTCCAACACAAGAGTCCATCACTTCAGATGGCTCTTCTACTGTTGAATCGCAGCAGCCACCACCTACACCTCTTATTGATACAGATTTGGATCTTTCACATCCAGATTCGGCACCAACTTCAGCATCAAAGTTGCTAGTATCAGACTCTTCAGCCCCAACATTAGAGCTTTTGGCAGCAACAGACTTTTCAGCATTAGCTTCAGGGTCTACATGTTGAGTTTTGTACCTTGGGAGGTGTTCCCCATGTGCTTATGACCTCCTTAGCACATGAGGGAAGGACATTACATTTTGTACCTTGTACTTTTGTCTAATTTCACTTTGACTTTGGTTAAACTGAAATTTAGTCATTTTGGCCTAAAATGACTATTAATTCACAAAGGGGTGAATTAGAGACATAAAGTTGACTTAGGAAACTTAACCCAAAGTGGGTTTGTGACTTAGATATGAATGGGGAGATCTCAACCATCGATTAGATGGGAGATGAGATGATCTCAGCCCTTCATACTTTAGGTTTCCTAATTGATGTCAAAGAGGGGTGCAAAGGGTGAAGGAGGGCGTATTCTTCATTTGGTCATTTGCTTGTTGAGAGAGGAGCTCTTGGAGGATGGAGATGAGGTCAGTTTTGTGAGGAGACTTGAGCTAGGGCGCTTGCTTTCATGGAGGGAGGCTTGCCTCATATCCCTTAACTTATTTACTGGAGAGGTTTTGATGTTGAGGAGGGTGCATTGCCAAATTGGGGCGCATCAGCAGTTGAGAGACTTCTAGCCATCAGATTGTAGTGAGATCAGTTGCAGAGGGTAGCCATTCAGCATAGCTTCATTGTTGTGGAGGGGTTTCCAGATCTGAGCTCACAGTTGGCAGTTGGAGCAGATTCAGTGGTTCTGGCAGTTTGCATGAGGCGTGCTCCATTTTGGGGTGCATCTGTTGATTTTGAGCTTGCATATCAGCTCAGTTGGAGTTGCTATTGTATCAGGTTCTTTCATATATTGTGTTTACTGTAACCCTTCTTCTGCTTTCCTCATATATACATACATATTCCAAACTGGTTTTCCCCAGGGGGGTTTTATCCAGGGTCATGTTGACCAAAATACTGTGTCTACAAATGCATGTTAGTTTCTTAGCCAAAAATACCTGTGTCTACAAATGCATGATTTAGTTTCTTAGATCTGTTCATATTCAGCAGTAAACGATGTTTAGGTGTGTTATGTTTATTTTGAGATGCATGTACTAATTTCTGGTGACAAAAACGACATGCTAGAGCACCGAAAATTGAGAACATAACCGTAACAAATCAGCAAGATACTTTTGGACTGTTGGCTGTTATAAAACAGCAAAAAATTTATTACCTTACAGTTGAAACTTAGAGCCTTTCTTTGGTCAAAGATAGACCAAGAAGGCAAGCTGATAGGACTTGGAATTTTCACACTACATCCTCCACATATTGACATCCTCAACATCATGATCAGAGACAACATTATAGTCCTGTCAGGTATCCACAGCCTTTTGTCAGATCGTCTTTCAACTCTTTGATGAAGAGGCATATACGACAACATCTTGGCAAGGTACCAACTCCAAGGATTGTTTGTGGTTGGCTTGATGGTTTGTCATGGCAGCATTTGAGGAACAGTTTGAGGACATCCTACAAATTTGTTTCATCCACGATACATGGGATTCATATTGAGGATTGTTATCCATGATGACTATTTATGGTACCTATCATTCTGCACCTTAGAGTAGTGGATTTTGTGTCACTCGTGTAGATAGTTTTAGAAGTGTAACCAAGCATTTGTCTACATATACTGCCTTGTTTCGTAGTCTCTTGGAGCTTGCCACTTTGGAGTGTTTCTTGCTTATGTTGTTTTGCATCTTTGTTGCCTTTAGCTTGTACTCCATAATTTAGTCATCAAATGTGACATCCATTGTAATCGTCTTCCACTTAGTTCAGCATGGTGGGGGGATGGTATGCAATGCTTCCTTGGGTGATTTTTTACTCACCATGTTTGATCGAGATCAAGCATCTTCAGAGTGAGCCTTGTACACAACACTAATTCCTATATTGACTCGGCAGTTGCAAAAGCTAGTGACCCATGCACTAAGGTGAGATGGGTTGGCGTCAATAGGGACACTCAACATTTGATGTTTTCTCGGTTGTAAGCTCATTTCAAAGGATCAGTCTCTTTATTTGAGAAGCTTGAAATTTGGATTTCTACATGGATCTTTGATGCCATTGATAGCTTGAGGTAATTGGCCCTCTTCAGAGTTTTGGCCATGTTACCACCACTTTTCAGGGATAACTAGGAGATCATGTCTCGAGAACCACAAGTCCTAGACATGGAGTACCAAAAGCAGGATTGACCTGAGCATGGCCCTGGAGGGCCCACCTTTTCTTCTTCCATCGTCTTTATCTTGTCAGCAGAAGCAGCATCCATCACCATCGGTTTCGTCCTGTATCAAAAGAGGTTCTTGCTTCATGAGGTAATTAGTCCATGTATCATGGTATGTGTCACATTTGATCGTTAAAACCTTTAAATGTATGCATCTAATTCCTTTTATTTCTAACGACTGCTTGGATCTTACATTTTCCCACTTGACCATGTTTGGGGGGATTGACAGGGTGCCCTAGCAAGCCTGTATCTGTAGATTTTGGTTTGCCACTAGGGGATTTCTGAAAAGCCATCGTTCGCTCCCATCATAGCACCACTTCTTCATCTTACTTCCTGCTCACTTATACCTTTCCCCTTGTCCGGGCATTGGGTTGACCTATTTTCAGGACTGCACCTTACCGACTGCACCTTACCTCGTGGGAAGAAGGGGCTAAAGGCCCAGAAGGTAAAAGCAAGCTGGTAAAAGATAAAAGCCTAAGAATAAAACCTCGAGATGCTTCGCCCAGGGATCCCCGAGAAAGCAATAAAAGGCTTCTCAGCAAGAAACAAGAGGGACCCGGAAAAATAGTAAAACAAGACCTACTCAGAGCATAGGGGGTCTCATCACGAGCCAGCCTATTAGGTCCATGGGTACCTAGCGGTATGACATTTCCACCAGCTGATTACCATGCCAGGGCAGTGACTCTTGGTTGCATGGCCAAGGGAAAGGGGGTCTCATCACAAGCCAGCCTTCTCATCTCTGTGAAAGTACTTGTGGGTAACACTGTCAACTCTGGTCACCATGCCAAGGCAGTGTCCCCTGATTAGCTCTTGAACAAAAAAGAATAAAAGAATAAAGGCAAGAATGGGCTTGGAAAGAATGCATCCATGATAGGTACAGCTCGCCTTCTACAAAGGCACCCACAGGTAACACTTTTGCATCCTTGGCCTTCACTGCACCCACATGCTTGGACATCCCCTGACCACATCACCCACTTACATGGCTTGGATGAGGTCTTTTCGGGAACTTTCCTTTTCCTGTGGATACTAGCCCAATAGGATGCCTTGTATGTTTCTCCAAACTTGTATTGCAGGCTTGTGTAACGTCTTTGAGCTGTTAATTGATGTATTAGGGATTTTATGCATATGTTTAATAATATTGATGATGAGATGTGATTGACATTGCTATGGTCCCTGTGACTGATGAGCCCACGGAGGGCGTAGCCTTTGATGTGCAGGACCATGCTTGACGGACAGGTACCATTTGGACCGGTACACATGGGGAGATGATCAATTCGGACCTCCATGGGGCTGAAGAGCCCACCAGATGGATGATGAGACCCCATCAGGGGGCAGAGACAGGACACAGATGGATCAGGGGCTTTGCACCGGAGAAGAAGAGAACGTTCCACCAAAGGCACCCCGGCACAGCTTGACCTAGGGGGGATGACCCTTTATTAGTGGAACGTTGGCCTTTGATGGCCTAGGGCGTCACCACCTTGACCATGACGTCACCCAGCATCATGGACGTTTGGGGCAGGCAGACTAGGCAGCAGTGGCACGCGTGGCAGGTTCGAGAAGCCCAGGGAGGGCTAACGTTTTGCTCCAGGATGCCCCATCTTCCTTAAAAAGGGCTAACGTCTCCCTTGGAGGGGCTTTTACTCTCCTTTCAGCTTGATTTAGGGTTTTAACTTGACAATTTAATGTAAAACAGTATGATTTGATATTTTGGCCTTGTCGGCCTTTTTACCTGACCTAAATGTAAAATTAGGTCAAAGTTTTGTATAAATGGGAGATTTTCACTCTCATTTTTTGAATCACAAATCATTCACTCCATAAGGAGGACTGAAATTTGTGCCCTCTCTTGGGTATTTGGCTGGATTAAGTGATGCGCACTTGTTGAAGGAAGTGATTAATGGCATTTATGGTGTTTCTCTTGAAGGAAGGTGTTACAACTAGGCTTTGCATGGTTATTTCTTGATGAATTGTAAGTATTTTTCTGCAAAACTTCTTGAATGAATGGTTGTAGTTTAATTTTTGCATGTGTTTATGAATTTTGTTGAATCAAAACCCTAGGTGACAAGCACACAAGTAGGTCCTTGTCTCATGTCCCCTGATAGAGAAATTTCCAGCCATTGAAGCGGGAAGAAAGAGCCTAGCCATAGCTACACTCCTATTTCTTCTTCCTCTTTGCTAGTCGTACTATTTTGAAGCCAAGAAGAGTGAGACATCCCTAGCCTAGGCTTACTACACTAGGGTCGTACTCTTTCTAGGGTTTGTTGAAAGGCCTTGCTGTAGCAACACCTCACCTCATCAAACCCTCTTGTTTTGGTTATATTTTTATTCTTGAGCTAGCCGTTTTGTCGGGAAGGAGGAGAGAGCACGAGGCCTTGCTTTAGCAACACCGGAGTGAGCCTCTCTCCCCTAGGGTTTTGATTTTGAGGTCTTGCCTTTGGAACACCTCAAAACTCTTCCCTCTAGTCCTTGAAATCTTGCCTCCTTCAACTCTTGCGTCCTTCACTTATGACTCCATTAAATCCTAAGGCACTGATTTGAAAGTCCTCTAACGTTGAAGTGAAGCTGATCAAACAACTCTCTAAATACTTTAAATTTTAAACCCTAACCTACTAACCCTAAGTTGTTGACGTCATCATTGGTTATTTCATCTTTAATACAGCAACGTTTTGTTTTATAAGCAATTGAATGGTGATTTAGGCATTGAATGAAATAAAGTGTTGATTGGTTATATTAAATGCTACATCCTTCCAGTATTTATTGATGAAGTGACATTATTTTCATTGCTATATTGATAAACATTGACTTCGTCAATATTTATTGCCATATTGCTTATATATATTTATCGGATAGTCTTGTGAAGTACTAACCCATTGAAATAGCTTGCATATATCCGTTTGTTGTTGCTTTGTTCCAGGAAGGTACATTTCTTTGGGGGTTTTACTTCTTAAATTGGCCTTTGGCCGGACTATCTGTTTGGGTGGTGACTTGTGAAAGGGGAAAACCTTACCTTTATCTTATTAGCCTTGTCCCTCTTCAAAACCTCAGGTCACCGAGGACGTCTCCCCTGGGCCTAACCTCCCTAAAGAGAAAGAACCATCCCATTGTGGTGACATTGGGTGGGATTGGTTCCCGTTACGCCAGTTTGGCCTTCTATCTTATAGCCTTTTATCTTAGCTACAAACTGTGCGATAACATTTTGGCGCCGTTGCCGGGGAACACTGAGTCAATTCTCCTCAAGACGACACTTTTCGGTAAGCCTTGCCTCAGAAGTCTTATCTTACAAGCTTACCTGGCAACTCCACTTAGGGTGTTTTCCCTTATCCTTTGATAGTTTCAGGCAAATTATCTGGCGACTCCACTGACCTTCTCTAGCATGCCACCTTACTCTCGATTCTGTGATATTTCCAAGTTATGGGATCATGGCACACTGGGAACAAATGTATCCAACTATTGATTTCAAAAGTTTTCAAGGATACCCAAATTACTTTGATACAAAATGGTTGAACAACTCTCCAAGATTTTTGGGCCTCCCAACTCCTCACATTGTAAATTTTTTGGACTATATGATCTTAGACAGAATTGTGAGGAGAAGATGCTATAATAAAACTGTTCTTACTCACTCTGCCATCCTACTTGCAAAATCGTTTTAAGGGTTGTTGCCAAGATAGAGGCATATCATCCTTCATACACCTCATCAGTAGGTTTGTTGAGTTTACCAAACCACGTTGCCAAACGTATGAAGATGCCCTTCATAATCTCACAATAGCCTTGGAAACCAGAGGATTCGCTACTGAGATTGTGGCAGATCTCAGAAATGCATATCATGTTCAACATCAAGAATCCTCTGATGTTAAAGAAGAGATTCATGAAGAACGTTGTCAACCTCTTGAAGAGGAGCAGGATTTTTCGCATGATTCAATAGAATGCAGTGAAGATAGAACTAAAGAAGTGAATTATGAAGCACCAGTAACCGCTCCTCAGTCTGATGAAGCTCTCCAAGATGTTGTCCCTCCTGCACAAGATGAAGAGAATGAGGTAAGTCATTTTCCTTTCCAATTCTTTGATGATACCTTGTTCTATGACTCAGAGAGTGAAGAAGAAATGGAACCCTTGGACGAGCTTGGTCCTCTATATCTCAAGGCTGAAGATGTAAAGGCAAATCTTCCCCTTGATGAAGTTATCCAAACGCTTGAATCCACTGCACAGGAAGGATTAAACAAGGTGAGTTATTTCCCCTTCCAAAATTTTAATGATTCTTTATCTTATGATGTAGAGAGAAAAGAAGTGTCGGATTTTCTAACCCCTTCATGTTTTGATAAAAATGAGGACTTTGTTGATAACATTGATGAGTTCATACATGTCGAGAAGCGTAAATGGGATGTGATTGGATATGATGGGGATCCCATTTACGACATTGAGGGTCATCCCCAAAGGTTGCCTTTACATCTACCACATGAAGTTACTAATAATTTTGACATTTGGCAACAAGAACCTGACCTTATTCAGACACCCAAGGATGACTTGATGCTATGCTTTCCTAATGATTTTCGGTCATACCTTGAGAACTTTGATGATCGCTCCTCTGAGCATTTGGATTTATTCTATGAAGATGGCTATCAACCACCGTTGTGCTCAAGTTATGACAGTTGTAAGAACATTGTTTGCCTAAAGAGAGATTCTCATGACATTTTTCTCCAACCACCTCTTATTACCTTACCTTGTTGTATCATTAAAGGTGTAGTTGGGAATTATATCTTTTGCATTGAGTTTCCTCTAAAGCAAACCCAAGAATCCAAGGGTTGGTTGAAAACTACAGATTTCAGCGTATCATCTCATTTTTTCAACTTTCCCTTGGGAGTTTGCCAGTCATCTGCTAGATCTTTGTCGATCCCTTCCCAGGCTTCAGAACATGAGGATGTCATAGGTAGCCAGTTTACTAGCCCTCAGAGTCAGTGTTCTGAGCCTTGGACTTTTCATGACCCCTTCCGGAGGTGCATTGAGTGCTCTCCTCAGATATGGACTTGGCAATATTTTATCCCTCCCACCCGCCTCCATGAGTTAGACTTTATGATTTCCGATGATATGATATACGCTCTAACCCATGTCATTTTTGTGCTTGATTTGTCATTGTTCTAGTTTATGATGAAGCACAAAGGCAGGTATTGTGGGACGTTGTTGGATTGGCTTCACTGGTTGTTTGACTACAACATCCAGCAAACAGGTAAGTACAGGTGAGTAGTTTGTTTCATATTTATTGATTGCTTTATTTTAGTA
>SNQJ01S0011043.1:453823-469313 GCA_010110895.2 Picea sitchensis
GATGCAAGCCCAGGCCGGTAGTGATGGAGGCTGGTACTGCTGGCAGGACAAGTCTGGCTGAGAAGAAGAAAAGATGGGCCCTCAAGGGCCATGCTCAAGTCAATCTGCTCTTGTACTCCATGTCTAGGACCATGTGGGCCTCGAGACATGATCTCCTAGTTATCCCTAGATATCGGGGATAACAGGCAACAAGCTTTCTACTTGCGGGCTTCATAAAGAGTGGGATATGGATCTCAAATCCTCTGACTTGGATCTTTTTCTTGCTACTTTAAATATTGATGATCATGAAATTGGAAACACTTCTTTCATTCTATGATCAACCACTAAACATGCATCTTGTTCTATTTTTGCTGATGAAGATGAAATCTGAGATTGATACGTATTAGGCTTTACCTTGTGTTATATTTTGGCAGATATAGCCTCATATATAAAGGTTGATTTTGGATATAGAACCTCATCTATAAAGATTGTTTTTTGCTTTTGCATAATATAATCATCTATGGGAGTTAATATAGGCATGGGTTTCTTGCTAAATTTTCATTTATTTGTATCATTCTTATTTTCTTGCAAGACAATGTATTATTTAATTTTTTTTTTTTTTTCGAAATATTTACATTTTTTTTGTATTTTTTATATACTGTGTTTCCATGTTTCCAAAGATTGGGTGGGTCATGTTTCCACATCGTACCCATTTCGGAAACTTGTACTTGTTTCCACGTTTCATGCAACTTAGATTACAGTTCTATTTTCATTAATGAATATATATTTATATATTTTCATTGTATTCAGTGGGTAGGTCAGAACTGCCCAATGTATCTACACTATGGATTCTAGTTAAACAATTAATAATTTACTGTGCTTGTGCTCTGGGTGTTAAATTACTTGCTCCAAATGTTTAACAACAAAGAAAGAAAAACTATCAACAGCTAAGCAACCATACACACATAGAAGACCTTTACACAGAACAAAAACATTTCAAATGGAGAACCATCCTGTAGAAAAAACTGCTCAATATGCCATCCCAATAACTGCTTGAATTGAATTGCCTCAACTTCCTATTCTTTTGGCTTTGTCTCTCATGTGTGGAGAGTTATGTAGAGTCTGCATAGGAGCCAGATGTTTGCTGGTCTTGAATCTGTAATTGCCCATTGAGAACTTCCTTTGTCAGTGACTGTGTTGTTGATGCCTCTGCTGTCGATGACACGACTTCTTGACGAAGCTTCTGTCGATGCCATGCCTTGTTGACAAGCCTTTGTCGATGAATTTCCTTGTTGACGTGCCTTTTGTCGATGGCTTGACTTGTCAACGAACCTTCTATTGATGGCTTGCCTTGCTGATGAGTCTGTTGTCGATGACATGCCTTGTCGAAAAATATTCTGTCAATGCCAAGCACTAACTCCCAAGAAAAATGTTCTATTCCCTTTGCTTGGTATCTAACACTTGGCCGATTTTCCAGTTGGTTCTTGCCTTGTGAGTGGTTCTCCTTTGCTTGGTGACTGCGTGTGTGCTCAGTGGCTTGTCCAGTTCGTATGCTTGATGTCCACGTTCTAACCAACAATGCCTTATCTCTTAGCACTAAGCCAATGCGCCTTACCGAGCACAATCCTCCTGTGCTTGGTGATTCACCCCTTAGTCAAATCACCAATGCCCTGGGCCCTCTTGCTTGACAATTCTCTCTTTGCTCAGCAAACTTCTTCCTTTTCTTGCAAGCTGCTTCTTTTCTCAAGAGGCATGCCCATCGCTTGGCGAATTCGGGGGTAGATGAATTTCGTTTTCCACATTTCCATCTCCCAATTCAATTCTTCTGTGGGACTTAAACCACTTTGAGGATCCAATTTCAAATCAATATTAGGCAGCAGAAGGTAATGCTGTTGACTGTTTATTGCAAATACAAGTTGAATAGTTGTGATAGTGTAAAATTCAAGGCACTCTGACAGTGTACAGGTTGAAGAGTTGATAGTAAGTACCTTCAAACAAGTTCGGTCAAGAAGCTAGCATGGAATTTATTACAATTACTGAATCCTGTACAGGACTAATGCTAGGGGTAAGTGCAATATATAGGTGCAAATAACTTGCTTAAGGAATTACTGGAAACCTTAATATTTTAAGGTTATTAAGATTTGCTTCTGTGCTAGCTGTAAATTGTTCCCACATTGTTAACAGGTCTAATAAAACTTCAGGTTTGTTTGATCCAGTCACATTTCTGAGCTAGATTCTACAGCAAACTTGTAAGAAGAAACGCATAGCCACTGGGCAGTTTTGTTATCCAGAGTTTTGAAGAAGTTAAGAACTTCTCAGGATCACACTGCAACACCACACTTCTAAAAGAGACAAGAGAGAGCGCAAATGCTCTAAACTAGATCTGTGTGTTTAATTAACAAAGAAGGAGGTTTATTTATACAATGGAATTTGCCCAGTGATAGTTGTCACAGCTGGGCAGATAAGAGCTCCTACGTGAGCTTACAACTCACTCTGCATTGTAACTCTACCAATGGATTGGAACTCCAACACACCCCCATAAGAGAAACGTAGGGAGAAAACAAAACAAAGATGGGTCTTGGCCACAAGGCCTGATGAGGTACCCATGTATAGACTCCCATAAACTGAGAAAAGGAGAAAAATCCGTAGGAAAAAAAACTCCTCTCCAAAAGAGAGAAAAATGCCTATGTTGAAAATGGTGTTGAAGAAGATCCCACATAGATGCATTGAAAAGCAGGAGCATGAGGCCCGCGGAGGATGAAAGCTCCAATCAAGAAGTATGACCAAACTCTGAAGAAGAGGGCCAAGTAACCTCAAAGAGCATGGTTGAATTCTGAAGCTGAAGAGGATTGGTTGCAAAGGCACGAGAATGACAAATACTAACAACCATCACATAAGTGCTCCAGAAGAATAGGTGCTGGTGAAGAACCAGAATAGGGCTTCGAACATAAGCAAACACCATCGACCATCAAAAGATCAATGAGGCCCGTGGATGTTGAAAAACTCCTAATAGGAAGTATGGCCTGTTATTGCACAGTTTGTAGCTAGGATAAAAGGCTATAAAATAGAAGGCCAAACTGGCGTAACAAGAACCAATCCTACCCAATGTCACCACAATGGGATGGTTCTTTCTCTTTAGGGAGGTTAGGCCCAGGGGAGACGTCCCCAGTGACCTGGGGTTTTGAAGAGGGAAAAGGCTAATAAGATAAAGGTAAGGTTTTCCCCTTTCACAAGTCACCACCCAAACAGATAGTTCGGCCAAAGGCCAATTTAAGAAGTAAAACCCCCAAAGAAGTGTACCTGCCTGGAACAAAGCGACAACAAACTGATATATGCAAGCTATTTCAATGGGTTAGTACTTCACAAGACTATCCGATAAATATATATAAGCAATATGGCAATAAATATTGACGAAGTCAATGTTTATCAATATAGCAATGAAAATAATGTCACTTCATCAATAAATACTGNTGGCTGAGAAGAAGAAAAGATGGGCCCTCAAGGGCCATGCTCAAGTCAATCTGCTCTCGTACTCCATGTCTAGGACCATGTGGGCCTCGAGACATGATCTCCTAGTTATCCCTAGATGTCGGGGATAACAGGTATCATGTATGGTGATCACTTGGAGGGGTCGTGTCTTGAGGAGAGATTACTACAGGACACATAGGTGGATATGGGATCCGGGTATCATATACAGATTGATTCAGTTATTGCTTGATGACAAACAATATTCTAGTAGGGAGCTCTGTAATGTCCCCATTTTTGGATATTATTATATTACAAAGTGTTATGCCTACCAGAGTAGCCAGATGGGGGTGACAACAAGTCCAAGAGTTATAGATGGGTTTTATTGGGCTCGACTTGCATCGTTCATCATATTTCGTCATCATTTCACTAAGAAGGTCATTTTGGGCATAATACTTCGAGAAACCGCTTAGTGTAATAGCTCATCGAAATTGGGAGGAAGAGAACTTCAGGATTAGATGATGAGAAGTGACTTTCAGTGGCTGGAGAAGCCATAGGGGTGAATAAATCACTTTTTAGAGGAAAAAAGACAAATTAATTAATAATAAAATAAAGTAAAAGTCACTTGGAGGGAAACGGTGAACAAGGGGTGATGAAAGAGAGATAGGGGCCTCTATTCTCTCATTATGTTGAATATCATTTTGATGTCTGGCTTCTTGCTAGAGAGCCCATGATACTTGGAGGTTTTGAGTGTTTTGACTGAACAAACCCTAGAGATCAGCTCGGTGGTGAAAGATCCCACCTTTCTTGATCCAAGCTTGGTCAAGGAGGTGAAAGATTCCTCCCTCACCATTCTATTTAGTTCAGATCCATTTCAGTCATTCATTTGTGAAGCAGGGCGAAATATTGCTTGGAGGGGCGCATTTGGCAGTGGAAATCTTCATATTTTGGGGTTGTATCAGTTTCTACTTGTTGGGATAGAGTTCTATACATTTTGGGTGAATTATTTATGAGGAGATTGGCCATTTCATTGGTGGATCGAGCCTCATCTTCAGCAAGGGCGAATTCAGACAAAGCAGGGCACATATTTTGTCATTGGGGCCATCCTTTGCTGAAGAAATTACATATTTTTGGAGCAGTTTTTAGAGGAATTCTATTGAGGGACTCTTTGTCTTTCTTTGGCTGCATTTTGTATGTATTTTCGAGCCATATATCAGCTGTAGCAAATACATTTCAGATCTGGAAATTATTGTGTGTTGGACAACCAAGTGCATATTAAATAAAGCAATGATTTGAGGTACTATCTTATGGTGTTTAATAGTATTAGTCTCTGATTTATTTGGTTATCATTGCATGTGTTTTCCTTATATATTACATGAAAAAATATGGGCCAAACACATCAGAAAATACACTGAAATGAATGCTACATCCATTGCACACAAAGTGTTTGAAAAAACACTTCAACCAAACAACTGTAATTAAACATAACATCAAACACAAATTCAGAACAGCCACTCATTGGGAAGGGTTTTAGGTGTTGCATGTGATGTGTTTGACATAAACTTCATCCCTTAAACTTGAGTTAATTGGGACAACAAGTATTGAAGTGATTTCAAGGGAGTTGGGAACTTGTATGCCAAGTGTTTGATGAAATTCCTCAACCATATAGATCTGAATTTTACATCAGATTTGGTTGGGAACATTACAGCATGGAAGGAATTAAACATCTCCCTCATACTGGGCTATAGAAAGCACCTCTCAGCGCAATAAAAAAGATACCATTTTTAGCTTTCCTACTAAGCTTATGAGAAAGCAAACATCTCTAGCTGCCCCCAAAGTCACCGATGGAGAATATATTCAAAACTTTTGTGCATAATTGGATGCAATCTTTAAAGGTTGAATTTTTTTCGAGACTTTGCAGTTCCTTTGAGTTTTTCTGCATTTTCAAAGATTGATTAGATTTTTTTCCTCTAACTATTGTAACATTGCTTTTTTTTTCTTCCCTTGGTTTTTCTGTTTTTCTTAATTATCTGTAAGAAGTGGATTACTCTTTTTGTTTGAGTATATTATTCACTACATCTATTGTGTTTTCATCTTCTTTCGCTTTAGTACCATGTAGAAAAATAATAAATTTAAAGGTCAGTCTTCTCGCTGAATAACTATCTCATTGTCTTCTACTATAGGCCATTTTGCTATTGCTGAATAATT
Organism: Picea sitchensis; assembly: GCA_010110895.2. Classification (NCBI taxonomy): domain Eukaryota; kingdom Viridiplantae; phylum Streptophyta; class Pinopsida; order Pinales; family Pinaceae; genus Picea; species Picea sitchensis. The sequence goes on from SNQJ01S0011043.1 coordinate 459,476, forward strand.
TCTGTAGTATTGATATTGATATAATTGTGGCTCGTTGCCATATCTAATCTAATTTTTTTTTCTTTATTGCCATCTTTACTCTTTGCCTTGCATTGGTTCATTATAATGGTTTGTACATAAACTCCCACTGGCTAAGTGGTCTCAGTTCGACTCAAAGTAAATTTTCATTCTTTCATTTTAGCTAGAAGAAAAGTTTATTTGCAACAATGCAACTTGGTTTCCTCTGATTTGCTTTTCTTGTGGTGGAAGCCGGATCGAAAGCCTCCAGGATGAGAATGCATTAGAAGTGAATGTTCACACTCTAGGGGAACAGGAAGTTGAACAATCCAAGCAATATAATTCCCTGCAAGGGAGGAAGCTTACACATTCCCAGACGCTACTTATATCCCCTACTGGTCAATGTATTCCACTGAATGAAAATGAAAATGAATCAGGACAACGGACCTACTTCCAACCTCTAAGGGAGAGGAGAGAATCTGATAGTGGAAAGTTCAGTATTCAGGACAAGTTTTTTCTGCTTAAACGTCGAAGAAAGGATAAGATTATACATGCAAGTGAGGTACCAATTCAAATAACCAGCAGTGCTTTATCTCTGTTGCAAGTTTGCAACAACATGCTCTTGATACCTTTGGCTTTGGGATGTAGGATGTGCTGTCCAATTACCATGATTCTTATCTATATGGAAAGATAGTCCCATCAATTAAAGTTCGAGCTGCCATTCGAGGTGGTAAATGGAGTCCTCTGCTTATGTGGGTTAGTATCTGGGTCACATGGATTCTGGTTTCCTTCCACTGTCACTCTATTTCTTATTCTCGAATTGATAATGATTACTTGTTTACCATGGGTAAAGACCTATCAACATAATGTTAATCATCAGATGCAGTTTTTACATTCTACATGGGTTATTCTTCTGCAGGCAGAATCACTGGCTGCTTTAATCTTGGTTACTCTTTATGTGAGGTCGACGTAAGCACTCTTCAGCTTCTAAGCACTTTCAAATTTTCAACTATATGCAATAAATATACATAAGCTCCATGAAGGCATTATCAGTATATCAGGAAAAAGTTAGCAGTATGTTTTCTTTAGAGATATTGGTTTTTTAATGCAGCGCTGGTTTCTGTGGTTTGCTGACAGATATGGTTCAGGGGATGATAATGTTATTAAAGTGTTAAGGGCCATCTGTTCTTTTTTCTTTGTTGTGGACTACTTGGTGAAACTTTATAGGTGCAGAACTGCATTGTTACTATTGGCGCTACTTTTCCATTCGTCCATGAAAGAGAAAATTTTATTTACATAATCACAAGATTCTTTGTATATTTTGGAAAATTTGTAGTTTAACAGAAATGATGCTTTCTCCTTCCGATTTTGTGGCAGCGCACCTGTTCGATTTTACTATATTGTGTCAATCACAGGCATAGTTGACCTCATCAGTACTCTTCCATTTTTCCTGACACTGAGGTTCAATTTATTGTTACACAGTCCCTTATACCAAGTTTGGCTAGTATATTTTCTTGTTTGAATGCATTTCTTGATGAGAAAAACTACAGTCATTAACTTTATGCATGAATTTCCTTCTACTTTACAGTCCATGGAAAGAAGACGATGCTATACCACAGCTTGTATTGCTCTTACGCTTCTTAAGGTGCAGATGCATCCTGAATATTATTCAGTTCTGGCAATAAATCCATAATGAGATTTCATAGTAGCAGTGCTTTGCTAGAGATGAAAACTGAAAGATCAGTTGATTTTTGTCTATACTGACGTTCTCCTGTTTTCTTGTGCATTCTGCATGACTAGAATCATCCCTCATCTGGTATCCATGGTGCTTCCTGGGAATACCATTGGACAGCAAATATTTCAGTTGACTGTGTATACATTTGGAGTGGGTAAGAATATTCCCCATAAATTTCCAAGTTGTTGATTCTATGGAGGAAATTCTGAAGCATTTGTCTCGTCTTTTACATAAGACAATTTAGTTTATCCTTTGCTCAAATAGTGAGTCCATAGGTGTTCGAAACTATATTTGATGTTCCATTTCGTTTGTGGCAAGTGGGTGGACAGACTTCATTTATGACTCAGAATGTCGAGTTGCTCTCTCTCTCTCTCTACTTATTTTTTTATTTTGTTAGATTGAAATATGTTCAAAAGGATTTTACTTATCATACAGGGCTGTTTTTACAATAACAAAGGCGGGCTGCAACAAGTTTCAAATTTTCATGACATGATACATAGATTTGCATTTCCTATGAATCAAAATCCTAGGCCTATGAATCTGAAAACTTAGATACGCCTATCAAAACCTTAGTTCTGCATATACTAAAATTCTGGACTGTATATTCACAAGTGAAGACACTGCATGCTTAAAAGAAACTCAGAACAGCAGACTGTTGAGTACCAATTCTGCATATAACCAAGATCAGAAAGTTATGACCATGAGTGCAAAATCTGCAGCACCTCAGTCACATTACTTTTGATTAACTGAAAACAATAATTACAAAGTGACATGCTCAAAAATTTTGTATGCTGCTTAACTACCCAGTTTCTCTTTTATAGAATAAAAGAAACTAGGATTTAGAATGAATGTAGACTCCTCCAATGGTGCACTTCCCTAGATGAGGCAAAACCCTAACCCTAGGCACCTTGGATAATGTGTCCAACTGGCATGAATGCATGCACCTTAACTCCAACTAGACCACACCTTCCAGGAATAGGACCGCAAAAGTGGTGTGCCTATTCTCCCTTGGGATCAGTGCCTTCCAAACTTGGACAATGCCTGTAATATCCTAAATTAGAAACTGCACCTAACTAACGATAAAGAAAGCACTTTTGAATATGGCGCATGCATGCCGGGCCTTAACCACAGGCTGCCTACTAAATAGTGCATCTAAACTAATGAACCCTGCTCATTAATTGCAATCTGCTGTGCAGATTTCAACATTGTTTTGGATCTGCTGAAGGTGCACTGCAGTGCTGGTAAAGGATATCAACATCTGAATAACTGGTAAATTCTAACACTTCCTCATTGTGTGGAAGGTGTACTCCACCAAACCAAGTCTCTCCCTCAACATCTCAAATTTCCCCTTAGCTAGGGGCTTGGGCAAAATATCCGCCTCCTTAGGATATGAAGGAAGATACTGAAGAACCACTGCTCCCCTCTGAACTTTGTCTCTTAGGAAATGGCACTGAATGTCAATGTTTTTGGAGCAATCATGAAACACTGGATTCTTAGAGAACTTGATGAAACTCTGATTATCACAGTGGATTCCATCTGCAAAACTGTGACCATCTGTGGTGGTGAGTGGGTTTTCCATCTGTGCAAAATGGTACTACTAGTCATGTAGTCTCTCGACATTCCATATCTGCAACCTAAGGGCCTCGAGACATGATCTCCTTAGTTATCCACAAAATGGGGATAACAGGGCATACTCACTTTTATTTTGGATCACCATACCTTTGTCATGGATATATACTTTCTGAGGATACACTACTTTAGGTTTCTTTATTTATGTTATTTTTGGCATTATCTAGGAGTTGCGATTGCACTCCCACATTGTACTCATACTTGTTGTAGCTTTCAGTCCCATTGACCTACTTTTGTGGTCATTTGTTGGACATTAATAAACTTATCTTATCTTATCTGTTAGGAAATGTGTCTATATGTGTTTCATCCTCATTTCCATTTAGGAGACATTTCTAGGACATGATATGTGGGGGTGGGTTCCTATGACTTTGGTTCAAGTGGAAGGGGTTCGACAATCCCCAATTTAATCATGTTGGGTATCTTTGCATGTGTGTGGGGAGGTGTGTCAGATTTGACAACAACGTTTGACGATCCCATCACCCGTCGTTGTATGCCTGCGTCGGGCGCCGACCGAGGGGGGGGGGGTCTCAAGGGGGCCAGGCTTGGCCTCCCTGACATTAGGCAAAGCCTTTGGCTCCGGGGTAGCGCCCCAAAAAATGTTTTTGGCCGTTTTTTGCTATTTTTAGCGGTTTTCTAAATTAATCCCAGATTAAGGGTTAGGGTTTTGTAGCTGGGAAATACCTAAAATATTGTATATATTGTATTGTGAATGGTGAAATTAATACAATGAAGAGTTGAGAGGTGTGACACCAAGGAAGGTTGGTTTTCTCCCAATTAAGGGTTTCTAGCGTAAATCTCTGTGTAATGTGTATGAGCCATTGACTAATTTCTATTTTTCTTAAGAATCTGTATGTATTGCTTTATTTCATAGGTTTGAAACTTACAAATCGAGCATCATCTAAGCATAATTTAACCTTATTAATTACAAACAAGGATGAGAAGAGAACAAATTTGATGAAAATTTGTTCGAACTACCGAATAGTGTTTGGAGAAAATATAAATAAAATGGGGGTCTATGGATGTTTTTGGGGAAACATAATTGGAGTGCCCCCCTAAACACTTTTGTCAAACACTTACGTTGTGGTGGTCCCTTAGAAGATTTTGGTAGACACTTAGGTTGTGTAGTACGTCTCCTAATACTTTTGTCAAATACTTTATGCACTCTAGCATTAAAAGTGGATTTATGTCAAGATGAAGCGAAAAAAATGGATGGCTTTGAGAATGACAGTAGAGTTAAAGCCTATTTTGGATATGTAGGTGTTATATAGAAGGTTTATCAAGAAGTTTGTTGATATTACACCTAAACAAGTTAAGAAGGAAGAATGTCCCATTCCAATGTGGGGAAGCCCAACAACGAGCCTTCAATGATCTTAAGTATTGATTGATGCATGATGAATGAGTTAGACGACAAGAAAACAAGATTAGAGTTAGAGAGGTACAAGATAAATGGGATCCAATAAAGATAAAACTGATTATTCATGGAAGTTGAAGAGAGTTGAGAGATGCATAAGGAATTTAGGACAAGTTTAATAGTATTTGTAACATATTGGTTCATTACATGGTCTCTTATGACATTCATATTGAAAGTGGGGCTCAAACCATGTAAAGACCAAATTGTCAAAAGAAATAAATAAATATATTGATTAGGATGAATAGGTTGAGTACAATGTATCTATGTGTAAGGATTATATGATAAGTTACTTGACACGTCCACCGACACCCCCCCCCGTGTCGTGTACCCTACATGTCGGACATGAAACGATAGGACACATGTTTAGAACGTGTCATGTTCACAGGGCACACGTGTCTTGAAAATAGGACACGTGTCTTGCTCAGAAAAGGACACTGGCTCATGTTTTCTCATGTAAGTTGAAGTTGTGAGGTGTTTCAGTGTGAAACTAAGGGTTATTTTGCCTTAATAATGCTATTTAAAGAGGTCCCCACCCCCTCCATTTCACCCACCCTAGTAATTAATGGTAATATTAAATTCTTAAAGTAAAAGGATGAAAATGAAAGATAAAGGAGAATGTCACTTTTACTTTTACTTAAGTTTTTAACATTACCTTTAATTGTTTCAGGATGTTTGAGAGTGGTTCCAACCTCATTGGACTTCATATGAAGAAAGCAGAATTTTAGGTTCCATTCAAAATTCAATAGACTTAACGGTTTTCAGGATTTCAAGATTGGCAGGATTGTAATGTTTCCATTGGATTCTATCATGTATGAAAGTATGGAACTGACATTTAATCAAGGGCACCGAGCCCTTTATGTACCTTAATGTTGGTGGCATTGATTGTTGAACTCTTTTTTCATGACCCCAGTAAAAATGTACCCTTCACTCAAGTATAAACTCTTTTGTTGAACTCTTCTCTTTGCCATGTTGAAATATTGTAACTGCAAAGAGTATTCTTATTATTATTGATATATTATTCATAGGATCAATCCCCATTGTGGATTGATCATGTCGCTTAATGTAATAGGACCAAATGCCTTTTGCGGATTGGTCAACAGACAATTATAATAGGCAGAATAAGAAGTCGGCCCCAATAGTTAATAAGGAGACCCAGAAATATAATAAAGGTGGGTTTACCCACCCAGTTGGAGAAGTCGGCCCTGCCANTCAGTGAGATCTTGGGTTTCTCATCGACCCCCTCTACCAGGGGGTTGACCGACTTCTTCCTCGAGACCTATGAGCATTGAGGAATTGTTGTTCCAGATCACAGACCATACACCACCTTACCAATGATGAACTAGCTCTAGGAGACCTTAGAGTTGGGCTACGCCCCACCAACATACTACTCACTAGGTTCAACAGAGTAGTCATGCTTCTATTAGGGGATTCTTCCCATCGAGCTCGGATGTTAGGAGAGATGGGCTCCTTTGCTCTTGTGCTCCCTTGGGATCATACAACCATCCTCACCTTGGAGGATATCATTCGCTAGTGCATTGGCCCTTTTACAATGCTTGACAACTTTGATAATGAGCCCATCTCGCGGTCTCCTTAGTTGCGAACTCCAATAGGCCTTGGCATCCTCTCTTTTGTTGAATATTGGGATTTTTAGAGCCTTTCATTGTTTAACACATGTCTTGTATCAACATCTTATCTTATACTCTCTCTTTTAGCCCTTTTTAGCTTTCTTTAGCTAGACATTTAGTGGTTTGTCTTTATCCGACTCTTAGATCTTAGAACTTATTATCTTTTTGCTTTTAGAATTGTTCTAGGCGATGCCTTGGCACTCCCACTTTGTATCGACATTGAATGTACTTTCTTTGCCCATTTGACCTATTTTTGTGGTCATTTGTTGGACATTGATAAACTTATCTTATCTTATCTTATCATTGTATGTAAAGTCTCTTGTGTTGAGCCAATAACATCGTGGATTTATTGCTCGTCAAGTATCCCAAATTGTTCCTTCAAGATCATATTGGATAGAATGGGCTTAAGTCTCCATGCAATTACTTTTGCAATGGTCTTGTATATGCAGTTACTAAATGAAATGGGCCAAATCTAATTGAAGTTTTAGGGGTCAGAGGTTTTTAGAATATTTGCTACAAGGTGGAATTCATAGCCCCTAGTACTTTCCCCTTCTCCTTGGCGATTCCTCAACCACCTTAAGGAGGTCATCTTCCAGGAGGTCTACGAAACCAATATAGAATTTGATGGCCCACCCAGTAGGACTTGGGCCTTTATTAACCTAGAAAGACTATAAAATCTCTTGAAGTTCATTCCTAGTCACTGGCTACAATAATCTCTCCTTCTACTCTTCAGAGATCATGTGGTCGAAAAAGGAGGAGAGGACCAAGATGTCCACGATGTTTTCCTTTGGAGGCTTTGTATATAAATTTGGATAGCGACTTATTGTTACCCAAGAGATGTCTTTGAACGAAGTGCATTCTTGATCTTCTTTGTCATACATCCTCCAAATGGTGTTTTGAGAGTTTTTCAGTGATGCACATTTATGGAAGAAAGTTGTAATCTTTTCCTCGTTAGCAAGCCATGTTGCTCTGCTCTTTTGCTTCCACTTGCTTTTTCCTAGGCCAGTAACCTTGATTTCTCTTTCTCTAGAATATGTATTTCTGCTAATGTGTCTACATTGAAATCATTAGTGATGTACATTGTATGCAAATCCTCCAATTTTTGTTCTACATTGACAAGTTGTGTAGTAGAGTCACCAAAAGTTTGCTTATCCCATGCTTTGTGATGTTTTTGATCTTGATAAGATTCTTGTGAAACTAGACCATTGCCCACTCTTTTGAATTTGTATCATGTTTCACCCAGTTTTTCCTTATCAATTCTTGAAATTCTTTATAACCTAGCAAATGTGAGTTGAATTCAAAAGGTGTTCCGGGGTTTTCTGACAATAGGCCATCTTGAACATGATTGGAAAGTGATCAGAGTCTCCACATTTATATGCACTAGTTTTATATAGATGCAATTGCCTCAGGAAACCATCTCTTATGATTCCATGTAGCTTCAATAAGTAGTGGCTCTAAATCGATAAGTTGAGCCTCATAGAAAATGTGAGAGAATAGAGCGGCTTGTGAATGATCGTGGACATTTTTCCCTTATATCTCATATTCATCCTCATATTAATGTAGGGTTAGATTTAAGTCACCTCCTATTGTCAAGTTTAGGGACGAGAAAATGCTAGAGCTCTCAAGATTCAACCAATAGTTAGAATGATGGAAAGAGGGGCCATAAATATTCAAAAAATCTAGATCTAGGTTGAATTCCTTTGACTTTAAAGAGAGGAGCATTGCGGATAAGATAAGATAAGATAAGTTTATTAATGTCTAACAAATGACCAAAAGTAGGTCAACGTGATTGTTTAGTACATAAGTGATGATACATAATGGGAGTGTGAAGCCACTCCTATAAAAGCAAGAAGGAGAGCTAATCTAGAAGAACTAAGCTCAAATGGCTCAAAGCCAAAGGCTGCTTTGGAAGAGGGTACAAGGAAAAAAGCCTCAGGGCCTCAAGTCTCTCACATTGGAAGAAAGAAAGGGGGGCTTGTCTTCTTCTAAGGTATCCACTATGAAATGTGTAACTCTCTCCTACCATCGAAGGTTTAACAAAAGAATACCTAGATAGAGGACTTGCTAGAGGAGTTAGATCTGGCCCAAGTGATGTCTCTATCTAGAAGAGGTGGCCCGTTGCTGGGAACTAGAGGAGGAGGGTTGCTTGTTGGTTTGGCATACTTTGTCTTGAAATCTAAGTTGGCAACTTTGCATGGGACTTGCTGTTGGGGTTGCACTACCTCCCGAGGTCTAATAGATGTGGGGGTTAAAATGGTGTTACTTTGTGCTTGCCTCTTGGTGGCCTTGTGATCCAGGTGGATATTGGTGGTCACCCACCTCTTCCACTTACTCACACCGGTTCTCCAGCTTGGCAGTTTTTCATGGTGTTTTGGGTCCTAAACTTTCGAGGTTGTATTGAGGTCCTAAACAATGCTTTTTTGGCCATAAACATCTGAGGCCCAAGGTTGCCAAGGCAATCTAGGGTTAGTTTCTAGTTGTACTTCTCGGTTAGATCTTTCTAACGAGCTATCTTATGCCCCAAATGAAGATGGTATGTAAAAGTTGCACCCCCGAGAAGTTGACGTATCAACTTACCACCTAGGGACCCACAACCCTTTTGATGCTTTATCTCCTAGGGTTAGGGTTTTGGATGTTTAGGGTTTTTGATGGTTAGGGTTTTTGGATGTTTAGGGTTTTGGATGTTTAGGCTTTTGACGCAACCCTTTTGACCATCCTCTTGTATTTGATAATGAGATGAAGCAAGAAGGTTTAAACTCTCTTGGTATGAACCAATTCGACTCAAGTAGGCTAGGCCCTCACACTTCAAACCATACAAAACTCTGGGTCTAATGATGGAATCTGTTATGAACATAATATATAATAATAAATATAAATACATTATAACAGTTAATGAATAATTAATGAAGAGACACCTTGCCAACGAAAGGCCACGTCTCTTCATGAAGGGCACCCCTGCGGGGTATGTAAAGCCTTCATTCTTATTGTATCTCATCATCTCATATTCATATACATTATTATTTAATATATTATCCTTTATGGATTATAACCTGTTGTCCTACCTACATTGGGTATTTATCCGTGAAGTGGCTTGGTTCACCACAGTGGTATTAGAGCTTCGTCTCGATCCAAATTTTGGCCACAAAATAGAGTTTCTCGAAAATAAGGTCTTTGATCTCATATTGGCCATTGGCCATTTATAAATCAAATATTCTACACATTTAAGTGAAAGTAAAAAAGTCATTCTACACAAAATCAAAAAAAAAAGAAGGGGAGAAGAAAAAAACAAAAGAAAAGAAAAAAAGAAAAGGTTTTCTTAAGGTGCACGTGAAGAAGTATAAGTGCACACCAAGAAGTTTGAAGGAAATATTTCAGATTTGGCATTAGTTAAGTTAATTGTCATTTAAAAAGTGAGAAAAAGTAATTTAAAAGAAAAAGTTT
>SNQJ01S0011044.1:14242-31794 GCA_010110895.2 Picea sitchensis
AATAATTTTAAGATAGATTTATTTGTTAATAAATTTAATAAAGTTTTATATTAAATTTATTATAATAATTTGTATTTCATAAATCAATAATATAAATTTTGTAATATTATAATGATTATTTAAATTTTGTAATATTATAATATAACATTATTAATAATATGAATATAAATGTATTCTTAATAAGTTTAATAAAGTGTTATATTAACTTTAATTATTAATTAATCATGTAAGAATAACTTTGTTCATTTACATAATATTTCATGATATTCCCATAGTTATCATGGTTGACATATGTGGAATTGTTGTGTTCCTCCATTCGTATTTCGCACCTCAACATTCATCATTCCTCGAGTGTGATGATGGATTTTGATGTTCCTTAAAGGTGATATATAATTTCTTGAAATGATACATATTAAAAGTACACATTTTTTTTTGTAAATAAAAAGATTGTATTACTTTAAGATGTCAAAAAAGTGACACATGTATGAATATACATCCAAACATGCCACTTGTTATGCCACATGCATGGAAACCAGAATATGTGGCATGTATTGTTCATGGGCCAATTGGTAAACCAAAATCTATTTTCAATAAAATGCACTCTAGCTAAAATTGGAAATCTAACAGAAAATAAACTAGATGTGAGGAAAACTTGTGCTTCTGTCATGGTGAACTGTGAAGGAAAACGACTAACATCATGTTGGGAAATGTCTCTTTGCAGGATCGCTTGATAGGGAATCGAAAAATATGTCTAGGCGTCTACTAAGGACATGTTGGTTGTGAAGATGCTCGGCCAAATATTTCCTCATCTCAAAGATCAATGCTAAATGGTCCTCCATGAGCCTACAAGAGATGGGAAAATCATGGCACCCCAAAGCTAGATGAGATTTCTCACTTGTGTGCAGCTCCTGATGGGTCTCCACCTTACTCCATCATTCACCCCAATATATCCATGGTACTTCATTGTTCGTTCCACTAACATTGGGGGTTGCATCTTCCTTGAAGTCACCCTACACTAGTGGAGGGATTTCATCCTCTACCATACATCCTCCCATGGCTATCTCAGGAGAATTTAAGGGGAAATGGGTGCGAGTTGGTGATGTCTGCTCCATGGTGTTCTCCTCCCAGTTAGTAGGAGTCTCCTCCTCCACTATGCATCCTCCATAGTTTAGTTCAGGTTCAGGTAAATGGGGCTCAAATTGGGCATCATCGCACCAAATTTGTTCATAGTAAGGATAACGAACATAGCTTCTCCCTGGATTGGGAAAGAGAGAAGGTGGGAATGTGCGTCGATGTCATCCTACCAGACTATAGTAGGTTGGCCTGCGTTTGGAATTACCTCTCTCGCGAGGCATGGTGAAGATGAACTCGAGGGGAAGAAAATTGATAGAGGAAATGAAGGGAATGTTGGTCATGGAAGGAAGAAAATTGATAGAGGCTCGGCTTACTCGGATGAAGAATGCAGGTGGAGAATGCAATGTCGAGGAAAAACTCTAGAAATAAGAACCACAACAAGGTATTTCCTGCATGATGATGAGAGAAATGACATTTTGGGGAGCCATGAATGTCGATGTGATGTCGCCTTGCTGCATCGTACCATTTCTGGATGGCCAAGCTTGATGCACCATTAAACCTTCCTAATTTTCCCAGTTCACTAAACTCTTTCCTAAGTGAATGATATTCATTGTGAGTTGACGAAGGAGGTGGCTGGCGGCGAGGGGATTTAATTGCACTCATCGCCAGAGTGCCATGTGTCATGTTCTCAGTAGGTGTCACCCCATCTGGGGATATTAAAAGTATAAATTACAATGCTTGATAATGTTCAATTATATTCAACCATACAATAATTCACATTACAATATTATGTCACAATGTGATAGTAAGAGGTTGATAATATGGTTCTCTCTATTTTGATGTTCATATGGGTTGAGTTATGTCAACTTGATATGTTCCTCAATGGTTATGTCATATTGTGTTTTTTATCAACTATTTTTTCAATTGTTATGTCGCATTGCATTGTTTATCAACTATTATGTTGCATTGTATTGTTTATCAACTATTATGTTGCATTGCATTGTTCATCCACTATTATGTCCCATTTCATTTTTCATCAAGTACTATGCTTAGTTGTGATGTTCCTCAATGGTTATTTCACATTACAACATTCATCTTAGATAATTGTATATCAAATTTCTATATTTCTCAATAGTTATGTTGCATTGCAATGTGCATCCCATATAATAAAATCAACCAGGGTCAACCATAATTAAATATGGTTTAACATACTCAAAATTATTTTATTAGTTAAAATTGTTTTTTTCATATATTTATTTAACCATTATACGCAACTTTATAGTAAATCATTTCAATTTTATTTGATTAATATAACATTAACTATATATTTAGGTTGAATAAATAAAAATTAGACCTCCTTCTTTTTTGAATTATTGCGCAAGCCTCATTTTTTATCTAGTTGGAGATTATCGGTTCAATCTTGTATAAGTTGTTAAACATACCACCTAAAATGCTCATCAAAATCTAATTCTATAATTTTGTTATATATAAAAAAATTACTAGATTTTTTCCTTGGAAAAAAACAAAACATCAACTATATATTTAAATATGATTTAACATACTCAAATTTCTTTTATTATTAACTATATTGTTATAAATTTAAGCATTGATAAGATATATCTAAATAATGAAGAAACAAATTATAAGAATCTGAATGACACCATATGTCAGTGTGAATATATTTATTTTATGTTATCGTATTTATTTATTTAATGATTTATATATAAATTATATGAATACTATAACAATATTATAAAAAATAAAATATAAATATTATTTATGATCTGTTAACTACCATGGATATTCTACTAGAAAAGTTTGTCACAACATATCTTGTATTATACTGAAATCTTGTATTAATGCAGGTTTATTTACTTACATATTAAATTATGAAAAATAATTGAATACAAAAATGAAAGAACAAGCAAAATAACACACAATCCACCCAAATTAACACAAGATGTAACTTGGGAAATCCAATACAAGAGAAAACCCAGCTAGAAGGTGAGGCATGTGCTCTTCTCTCTTTTCTTTAGTTATGAAAAGAAAGTACAATGAAAGGGGCACTCACTAAGGAGTTTCATTTGACACTATGCCCTAAATGGCTGCTACAAAATCTCCTACCTCCTCTATTGTGCTCTCAAAATACACTCATAGATGTTATGTTGATCCAAATTGATTTGAACCAAGAATGGTTGTAAGGCTCAGTATCTGCAAGATTATTTCAACAATTAATGAAGGTCAGTAAACCATGTAAAAGACAATGCAATGTAAAGTGAATAAGACAACAGAGAAAAAATTGAGAATTTAGTGAAAAGAAAAAAATAATAGAGAGAAAAGAGTGAGGAATGGAAAATGAAAGGTCAGCCTATTGGCCTTCCCATTACCCCATATCTCCCTATTTCTGTCACCAATATCACTCTCAAAGGGTCTTTTGTCCAAGAGGATCATGCATAGAGAGCCAAGAAAGCATTGTAACCAAAGCTTACTAAAATAGATTGAACCCCACTTGAAGTTGGTTTTCCCATTTGGATTTCCAGGGTAAACATTATGTCCAATGTGTCTTGAATGGTTTGAATATTTCTCTGTTTTTGTGGAAAACAATTTGTGAGTGAATTCACTATGTTGAGTTATAAGTTTTTTGTTTGCTTCATTTCTTAAATAAAGCGTGGATTTCCATGTGTTTTAATGTTGCTTGTAACTGAATTCATGATGGAAATGAAGAACTATCTACTATTTTTCTATTATCAATTCTTATAAATCCTTTTTCCATTCATTTTTGTGGAAGCCAACAACTCTATGATGCGATCGTTGGATTTCCACTGAGATATGAGATCTATGATTTCCATTAAGTGGTTGTTTCAATTTAATAGCTTGGTTTCTATATTTAATTTTTAAGAACAAAGCGCTACATACTTGAGACTAGTGGAATTCATTAACAGTTTACACTCAATGGTTGAAGATTCAAAAGAGTAGTCAACTTACCAATATAAATCGACTGGAAATCAAATTAAATCCTCTTGGATTGTTTCATATTACCCACGTAGTTCTATAGGTTGTATTCAGTATTGCATCCTCTCACTTTGATACATTACTCATTTATGGGTGAAATTAAATTCCTTTGAGCGTTTTCCATTACCTAGGTCGAGTTCTGATTTCTGAGATGTTTTCCCACTTACCTAGGTCAAGTTCTAATTGACTGGGACATTTTCCACTTGCCTGGGTTGAGTTCCAATTTCTAGGACATTTTCCAACTTGCATGGGTCAAGTTCTAATTCCATGGGACATTTTCCCACTTTCTTGGATGATTCCATATCCCCCTAGATGTTTTATTTCATTGCTAGAGTGAATCCATTTCTCCTTATGTTGTTTTCCTTCACCCACAAGCCACATGGTGTCTGTATAGGTCGTACATTCCTTATGTTGGATATCTTTCTCTCCATGAATGAATAAATTGAATTCATAGTCCATTTTACATATCGATCAATTCATTACATTCATTGGTTTGAAAATCCTCCCTCTCTCACTTGAAAATGATGCTTCAACCATCTAATGAGAAACAGTTCCAAATGAATTAAGGGAACTAGTCAAAAATCCATTGGGAGAAAAATATGAGATTGATCTAACTAATCATTTAATTTATAAATGTCATTTGATTCCTCAAAAGGGATCTAGAAGGTTTCTTACTCCAAATATCCAAACTTGAACCTGCCACTAAAAAGGGCATTGAAAGCTACTCCAATTTTTCCACCCATAAAGTACCAAGATAGATGAAAAATTATATAAAGATCCATGTTGGATCATACCTCCCGATTTAGGGAGGATTTTTGTCCCCAAAATATTTAACTGAATGAGGTGATGAAATTTTTCCTCTACCTTCTTTGTAGAGTACCATTTTTCCTTACATGGAAGTTTTCCTTTCAACCCAATCTGCCAAAGGACATGTTACCCCTTCCCAATCAAATAGTGCTTCCACTTATTAACATATTTAATCGTGATATAAAATTATTTATCATAGGTGTTGATGATTAAAACTGTCAATGAATTTTTTCCCGCAAAGTGTTGCTAAAGCCTATTATTATAAAAAACTAAATAATACTGGTAGGTGGAACCCCCTTGAACTATTCAAGATCATATATGTTCATTTTTTATGTTGTGGTGATGTGCGACATGGCTTACATGGTTGATGAGATCTTTTGTTATTGGTTATGGTTTAAGTTTATGAAATATTGATTCCTTATGTTACTACAGCCTATGATATTCATTAATGTCATTGCTATTTGTTCTTATCACACCTGCACAACAAACATGTTAGTGAAATTGCATGAAGGGCAGTTTTGAGAAAGGAAAAAATACGATAACAAGTGCAAAGAAAAGGGATCCAATTCTACGTTTTTATTATATTGCATGTGAACAATTGGAAGGAAATGAGAAACAAATGTAAAGGGGAAGAATTTCAAGCTATCCTATATACTATATTACATGCATAAAATACTTAACGGTTATTGTTAAATCCTAGCTAGAAAAGTAAATGGTTATGCAATTTTGATTGAGTTATATGGTTAATACACATATGGTATGAAATGTTGGTGGGGCATTTGGCAAGGTAATAGTGCTAATGGTTATGTGAATTGTTGAACTATATGGAACTTGGTGGAATTATGTTATGAGTTAGAAAGGTGATATGGTTGCGTTGTTGGTTTCAATGGGTGATGGTTTCGATACATGGGTTGATTGGTGGTGTTAATGAAGAACTTGTTGGCATGTACTGATGAATTAATGCATTGTGGGTGGAGGCGACGTGCACTTACTTCATGTCACCTTTACTCCTCCCATTATCTTCCACCCTAGTCGGGCTATTGTTCGATCTTGTTGTTATGGATATGCTTCAATTTATTAGCAGAGAGGAATCGCTCGGCTAGCGCACGTTTTAAAGGAATTCGATTACAGGTATGTCTTTTTTGTCCATTTGTGACTCTGCTCTGGTTATGAAATGATTACTAGCTCAGGTGTATTGGTTTGTGTTTTCTTAAGTAGTTCAACTGTGTAAAATTGTGTTCTTGAAATGAATGGTTCTTCCTACAATAATATTGAGTTCGTAAAATTTATTGGTCATCCCGGGTGCTAGCCCTCTATTATCCTTGTTGTATTAGTTGGAGTGTTTTGTTAGTCTCGGGTCGTCTTTCTTCCCTCATGCATTCGAAGCTATGCCAAGTCTATGGTTTTTATGGTTTAGTGGTTGGAGGTTTCCTGCGTCACTGTGTTTCGTTCACTTGGGCATTGGTTGATTACACCACTAAGGGTCGCAAAGTGGGTGTTCTGTTCTTAACTCGACCCTATCTGCAACTCAATACTATGGTAATTTGAAAGAAGAACACAAGGGTTATACCTTGATATTGTCGGGCCGAATGGGAGCCTCAACCTTTTGTTATGGCCTACTGCCATGGATTGTTACATGTCCACGAATAAATCATGGATCTCTCTGTGTGTACACCATTGGCCTTAGAGTTTTCACCACTACAAGGAATTGGCTCTGCTCTCCCTGTCTCCACTACAGAACAAACCTTTACCCCCCAGTCTGGAGTTTTATAGAGAATATTGTCAATCATATCAAGTTTTCTAGTGTTTATTGTGGATTGAATGTATGGTCGATTACTTTGAATACAGACTCGCCCAGTTGGTCATATGACAGTCGTATTGGTTTGGTATTTAGTTACTTCTTATGTGATAATAATGAAAAATATTGCATTGTTATTGGAACAACTCAAATTACACAATCGCTCTCCTTGTGTTTAATAACTCGGTATGGTTTAATGGAGAAGGTCGTTGCCCCAATTCGAATTGATGAGTGGGTATGCGTGGTTTCCACAACTTGTTAGATCAATTTATGTTTACGAAAATGGTGAATTGGTTGGTTGATACAAAGTCGCTAGTATTTTTCACTAAGGATTGTTTGGATGATTAGTTGGCATTAGTTACAAATGATTGATGTTTCTCACGCATACCGCGTTGTGTGTATGGTGTCTCTGTCATGATAATTGTTAGTTTCTTTTGGGGCTAATTGGTTATTGCATCCAGGAAGACAGTATGAATGACATCCACTGCATACTTATGAATGTCTGATTGTATGAGCCAAGTGCACACAGCATTGTCGATTACAGTGTGACTAAATCGAAGAAATATTGTAATAAACCGATGGCTCAACACAATGTGTTGAGTTATTATCGTGAATGTGTGTTTTTTTTTTGTTAAATTGGAATTGTTGCATCATGGTGTTTTGTTGGCTGTGCACCGGGTATAACATAGATGGATTGGGTTCTCACACTTAGGGATACTCACAGAGTTTTGAGCATGTTCGGTTGCAATACGATCATTTGTTGAGACAGTATTGTTGTTGATACCTCCTCGTGTTAGATGAGTGACCCAGCCTTTTAGAGTCACCTTAAATTGGGCTTGCATAATGATGGAGTTACACTTGCATGATTGAATTATTCGGCGCATAACTTGTGTTGGAATGTTGGTTGTTGTCTATTTAATTGTCAATTCGAGTCTTGGCAATTTGATCTTGATTATTTGGTTACTGCCTATACATGTTTAATGAATATCATTGCATTTAAAATGACATACCTAATTGCAGTGATATTGTGACTTCATTGTTAATTTTGGAAGCACGGATTTGAGTATACTTGTTGATTGAAGTAATGTAAGGGAAGTGGTTGATTTTGATGGTTGATAGGGTGGAATGGTTATTGTTTGGAAATTGTTATAAGATGCAAAGAAAGGAACAAAATCCTCTGTATAGATTGTGTGAAATGCAAACTGCCTTGTGATGGAATTGTATTGGATATTTGATTATGAACAAAGAACTAGTTAAATGCACAAAAAATGTTATTTGGTCAAAATTATTGATGGTTGATGCATCTCTTTTCGTAGAATTTTTTATGGATCACTTAATTAATTTCATGAACAGTAATCATCTTCCTTCCCTTCCATGATTTCATTTTCTGCTAATTACAAATCCCATCACCTTCCCATTTCATTTTTTCACTCCATGTTTTGAGATTGATTATAGTCAAGAGAATTTTGGTGTTAAGGCAGTTGAAAGTGACAATGTCTTGTGCGGATTACAGTGATTTTTTATTGGTTTTCTTTTCAGTTGATTGTTGTTGTCATTGAGCAGTGACCATATCTTTTTCCCCCATCATTATATCATATTTTCACTCAATACAAACCCCTCACATATCCCAGAACCCTTTTTCACCCCCTACTCATTGATTAACAGTAAAATAATTTGTATGGATTGGATTGCATGAGTCTATACATTACTGAGCCAAATATATTTCATATTTTTAAGAGTTATCATGTATGGTTATTTAAAAGACTATTTTCTAATCAATCACACATGCATGATGAGTTTTTTTCAGTAGAGTTAGTCATGGCCTAGAAAACAAAGGTAGAGGTAATTGGAACCGAGGCCCAAGAAGGCCCAGGTTCTCCATACATTTTGACATTGATTCACAAGATCTTGGACAATTGTTTCATGTTGAATTCTTCAATTGGATTGGGTAGGGAATAGTCCAACCTAGGCCTGAAAGGCCTCCTTTCCAAGCCTCACAATCCCCTGGTATCTGTGTACCTCCTCATGTTTCATTACAACCCGAGGTCCCTGAAAATGATGGATGGAAGGAGATTGTCCACCCGCCAGTCTCCCAACATCGTGGCTAGCCGAACTTGTCCTTGCTACTCCTCTGCCTATTAACCCCATTTCCCAAGCTGCCCCTGACCACTCGTGAGTGAAATCCTCCCATGCTAGCAAGAGATTGAAAATTGAGGCCCGCCATGCCCTTGATAAAGGAAAATCCACTGCTACCCCTTCCTCACCCTCCAATGGTTCTGACAAATCAGTGTCTTCTTGGATGCATTTGAGGTATGATTGTTCCCACATGATCATCGAGATTAGGCCTAAAGGCTCTGCACAACCAAAGTCAAATTCATTAAAATCAAGAGGTGACAACAACAATCAAGGAAGGGTTGCATCGTAGATTGGGAAATATGGCTTTTGAGTTTTTATTTTATCTATTGTTTTATGACAGTTGACTTCAGGTATCTTTGGACAACATCTTTTATTTTGGATATATGAGTATTATTTTTTAAATAATTTCAAATTTCATGAGCTAAAATAGCCAAAAGTGAATATGTTGATGGGAGTCACAAGGGGTCCCACCTATTAGTTATTATTTATTTATGACCCTTATTATAATTATTACTTTTTCCCCTAACTAAAGTTAGTTGAGTCTTTTAAATAACTTAACTAATGAATTGGTTCAGCTACTTCAACCAATTCTAATTTGTTAAAATCAAAAGGAAAGGGAGGAATAAGAGGGGGATAGAAGTTGAAGCATACTAAGGTTTTCTCTTTGAGTTTATGTTGAGATAGTTTAGTTTTCATTCATTAATTTATTCATCATAAGCGTAATTCTATTTTATGATAGCAGGGTCTTATTATAGACAACAATATTCAGGGCTGAATCACATCATTAGACTCTTTTTTGTCAAGAGGTGTTAATCTATCTTTGATAGTCTGTGTAGACCTGTCTGTTTGTGAATCAGTTTTCTTGACTGACAAAGGCTATTGTACAGAGTCGAGTGGGCAACAATATGTGGCAAGTTGATCCATCTTTTAGAGTTCAGTTTTGGTTTTCTGTTAGAGGTCCTTTTGTATGTTCCATCGGGGATGTCTAAGTTTGACTTTGGTCCCAAATTTCTGCATCAGATTTTGTAAAGAAAATGACTCTTTGATGAATTTGAATGAAATAAAGGATTTCTTTATGTCTCATATTTCTTTATTATCATCTTGGTGACTTTTCTTCTCTATTTACATTTATTTCAACAACTGATATGTTATGAAAATTACATAAAAAGAGAATTTCCAGCAAGCTTTTTGTTGATAAAAGACTAGCCTAAGCACTTATAATTAATACTTGTGCATTAGGATGTTATTTTTGTTGGCTATAAATGTAGGGTGATATTCTCGTATATTTTTCTTTAGCCAAGCAAAATCTGCAAATGCTTGAGTAAGATCATTTCATATATTTTCCTCAACATTTATTTGGCGACCATACTGGGGAGATCCTTGATATCTCTCCAGTTAATTTTTATACTCGATTCTCATCGATACATCTTTCTTTTTCTGATATTGATTCTTTGAATGTTTTTCTATTGATGATTGTTCATGTTGTAAGGAAGCCCAATCTTGAGCCCGGTCTCCAAGACCAAACCAACATTACTTTGAACTTGTTTCATAATATTTTAGACACTGCCAGGACACGTGCCGGTCTTAACTGTTTTTGGGAAACAATTGAACGAGATATTAGTGTTCAAGAAAAATTGGAAGCTATATGTAGGCAACCTAGAAATCAACAATAACCTTTTGTTTCTTCATTTTTGGCCTTTCTTTCATGTCCTTAGATTCCTGTGCTTTTAGAAGAAGAAGAGGCTTGTCACCTGAAATCAATCCTATTGTTTAAATAGGAAGAAGAAATGTAGTATTATCTGTCCAACAAAGTTCTCTAAGGAGGACTTTATCTAATTCATCCATCTCGTCATTCTTTCCCTCACCTATCACTGACACGATGGCATCTAGTGGAGGATCTGGTGGCACTGGAAGTGATACCTATTCTCAATATTCATCGTCATCAGTGATTGGTAGCTTATATAGCCACCATATCCCTGTCCAATCTACCACAAATCCCACCAAAGTCATAAAAAAGTATGGACTTTTTCAGTTTGAAGAAGATGCCACAACCACACCATGGCATATATCCTCTCCTCTTAAGCTAGAACCTGTTACTCGTCCACTTCCAAAGTTTAAAGAGCACCTGCCTAAGTTTTTGGGGAATAACACTGTCAGTACCAATGAACACCTAGTGGCATTTTCTAATGCTTGTCATAGCATAGGGGCCAACAAAAATGACACATGCATGCGTTTATTCATTAATTCTGTTAGCACTAGGAATCACCTTCAGATTGCATGGAAGGCAAGCCCAATACCCATCAAGTTATATGTGAATGTAAGAGTGTTTTAAAGGGTCAAATGGAAAAAGACTCAAAATGATAATGTTCCAACTCAGAAAATAGGGCTAGCATGCACTAACAATCAAGGTCTTGGATAACTTCAATCAGTAATATGGGAGTAAATATGAATAGAGGGAAGACTTGAATGAGAGGAATGTAGGGGCTACTGTAAACATTAGGTATACAAAGCCTAAGGAATAAAGTTTCTTAACACAATATCTTCTTGAACTCAAAAACAAAGAAGCTAAATAAACATCATGATAATATAATGATCAAACATCCACCATAACATCACCACAATCATTCATGTGAATCATTCAAAGCATGAAAATTTATCATCAGAAGAAAATAAGTTGAAAGAGAATCTGATTTCTATTAGCCAAAATGTCTTAAGTCCAGTACATAGCTAGATCACAGTCACTTCATCAAAATATTACAATCTAAGGGAGCCTTTCTCCACCATCCCAACCTACTAAAACATTGATCTATCTATTTATAACAAAAGGGAGGCAACATCTTGAGGTATGAGCTGGTCTCCTTCCCTTGAAAATCTCTAAACATTTATTTGATCTAACAACTTAGTTAACAACCTATGGTATAAAATAGGAAAATGTTGGTGACTAATCCAACCAATCTTCAAGATGACTTGATTCCTTCTTGCTATGAAACTCCTTGTTTTCCATGTGTCTTTCAAAAGCATGTGGTTGTCCTCATGATTCCAGCTATTATTTCTACAATCTTCTCCATCATCAGTTATCCAAAAATTTGTTAGCTTAGCCCTCCTGAATCTCTGGTGTCTATTGGTAGCTTCTTTATGTAGCAGTCTAAGTAGCGTACTTCACAATTGGACAAGTAGAAAAGGTAGCTCATTTAGGTAGCACCATGGTGTTGCGTATGTGTGGAAACGTCTTCTCTCTGTGAAATATTAGGTAGTGGAATTATGTAGCACCATTGTGCTGCGTATGTGTGGAAACCTTTGTTCTCTGTGAAATATTAGATAGTGAAATTACGTAGCGCCATTTAAGCTACGTCTGTATGCAAGTTTGTTCTCTTCCATATATTGAGTAGCGAATTTAGGTAGCTCCATTGTGCTGCATTTATGTGAAAATTTAGGTAACACTATAAAAAACCGCAGCACCACCAATCTTGAACATGTGTAGAGAAAGTAGTGGCCTTGCATAATATCAAACCCATTATACTTAGGTGACTTGGCAGCACTAAAGGTAGTGCATTTCACCACTGAGGGAGTTAGCACTTTGCAAAAGCCCAAAACTCTGATAATTAAATGCTTAGAAGCCTGTATAGGTGGTAGAGGTAATATTTGAATAATAGTTTATCCTCTAAAAAAGGAAACATCCTAAAAAATCAGGCTCACCTTTGATTGGCTATTTTTTTACCTTGACACTTAACCTCACACTCTTTCTTGTAGAAGGAGTATCTTCATTTGGCACAACAAACTTTTTATTTTTAGCAATAATAGGCTTCTTCTTTTTAGCAGTGAGAGACTTATTGACTGGGGATATGCTCTCCTTCACTATTGATGTATCTTTCTCAATAGCAGCTTCAACCAATACCTGCAAGTTTCTATGAGCTACTTCATCTTGAAAATGTTGCAAATCTACCTTCAGTTTCCTGTTCTGGGATTGAAAACCTCTATTATGCCTATAGAGGTTTTGGA
The DNA here is from genome assembly GCA_010110895.2 of Picea sitchensis. NCBI lineage: Eukaryota > Viridiplantae > Streptophyta > Pinopsida > Pinales > Pinaceae > Picea > Picea sitchensis. The sequence goes on from SNQJ01S0011044.1 coordinate 27,069, forward strand.
GCTGCCTATGAAGGGGTTGGGCCTTTCTTGCTGCAAACCTTGCCAGGTCGAGGGTATGACTATAGCCATCCCTGAGCTCTTTCATTTTCACCTTGTCATACATGGCCTCTATTTTCAACTGAGCCACCTATTTTCTTTCATCCCTAAGTTGCCTGATAACTCTTTTGAAGGTTTGACTATCAAGTGGAGCAGTGACATGCACAATCTCAATAGGTTTTTTCTCGGTCTCCTCTTCCATTTGCATAGGAATTGCCTTGTCTACTTCATCAGGCTTCTTGGTGGCTTTGCTTTTATTTTTTTTCTTTTTCACAGGGGTTTCCTCTTTTCTTTCAACAGGATTTCCAATGCCTTTACCCTTCTTCTTTAGTACAGGGACTTCTGGTAGAGACTGTTCTTCAACAACTTCCCTAGGAATTGATGATATTGTGAAAGGTCGTCTGCCCTTCGTATTGGATATTGGAGGAGAAGAGGGGAAGTGTAGCTTCTTCCCTTTCTTGGATTTAATTTTTGTAGAAGAAGGAACCTCTTCTAACCCTGGTGGTGGAGGTGGTGAAAAATATCTTTTTGGGAAATGACAAGCTTCCTCCTCAGCTCATGTGACCTTCTTGCTGACCTATAAAACTTGAACAGGGGCTCTGCCCTTTCTCTTCCTACTGTTCCCTTCTTTAACAACACTGGTGGGTGATAAAAGAATTGCATTCAGTGATTGAGGAGTAGATGCTAGATCCAACTTGAAGTGAGAAGTAACCACAAAATTCTCCCATGATATCTCTTTCTTACCCAATTCCTCAGAGACTAGCATTCTGATCAATCCAGAGTGGAAAAGGCTATAATCCACATCCTTAGACTTGGATTGAATCATGTCTGACATCTTACCTATTCTCCTTAACAAATAATAGGGGATATTCATTTCAACTTTACCAGTAAAATGAAGCAAAATCCTTATATGTTATTGGTACAATGTGTTAAATGTCCTTTCACATGTAAAATATCTCTAGATGATATTCAATATCCTATCAAACTATTCAAATAACTAACTCCTTGGCACACTTTTAGACAAATCACTGGCTTGATGTTCGGGTTTAAAGAGATCTTTGGCATAGGCTGAACTTAAAGTCATAGATTTGAACCAGTTTTCACCTGTAATAGGGATTCCTGTTGCAGTTGAGATAGAGGCTTCAATCACCTCAAATTCCAAATCCCCAACCTTGGTTCTCCTACCATCAAAATGTAATGCAAACTATCTTGTTACCTCTGGATGGCCTCTCTGCATATTCTGGAAGAAAGAGAGGCATCCCACTCTTTGAAAAACCTCTCTTTCCATAGGCTCTGTATCAAAAAGATGCATGTCCACAGGTTATGTCCTAACCACCTTGTCCCATTTTTGTGTATTCTTCTATTGAGGAGTTTCCATGGCTTAGAATTAGATCTTTTAAAGGCTTATGGGATAGTAATAACTAGGAAGACTTAAAATCAGGCTTCAAATGTACAAGGTTGACCTTTTAAAAAATACTGGTGCTAATAATCCAAGATTGACTGTGGGAATTACACCCATATATTTGTACAGGTATTTGTGAGTGTATACATTGAGGGGGTAATCTGTAATTGGCCCTTTGTAACTGAGTAAAAATGCTTAACTCCAAAATGAAAGGAAGCAGGGGAGACACAGAGGGGTTAACCAGCTCCTCTGGGTAGCGTGATGCATATGCAGAGGATAGGCTATTTAGGTGCTTGCAACCTCAATGGCTATGGCAGACAAAAGTAATCAAACCTAGATACAAGCAATGGAGTTCATCGGTTTGAAAAGAGAGGAGACAAGCTTATCATGCGAAGATGAGTCCCTTACAACTGTGTAAGCTCAATAAACCAAAACCTTAACGCTAATTCTTTGTGAAAAATAATGTGCAGAGGAGGCAACACGTGATACCTGTGGAGTAAACACTTGTTGGAATCTTCAGCGAAATATCAGGATGAAGTTACAAAAATTTCGGCCCTCGAATCTTCCTCGGCATCAGATTTAGTCACATTGTTGTCACCTGGTCAGAACTATGAGTTTAAGCAGCACAACATTCTTGAATTTTCAAATCATAAACCATTATCAGGGCTCGTAAATACGATATCTTGGAGGTATCTTTAACCAACTCCTGGCACTGAAAACAAGGAACATGACATCAGTCGTGGTAATCATGACTCCTAGTGGAAGTATGATGAATGGGAAAGGTGCTACGGAAATTCCTGATGAGCGGGCAACACTCCAATTCAAAAAATGATTGGATAGGTAAGCAAGGACAGCGAGGCATGCCTATGAGGTCATGAATGAGGAGAAAGGTGTGTCACATCAGTCTAGTCATGGGAGGGATCGATCCTAGTGACAAATCATAAAGGGGACAAAAAATTTAAATCATGAACTAAAGGTTCTAAGTCCAAAAAATCAATTTGAGGATCAAACATGAGCTATGACTTAAAAGTTTATTTATCTAAGGGGACCTAACAAACATAACTTTAAAGGGATGAAACTTAAAAAATTAAAATCTAAGTCTTGAAAAAGGATTAAAAAAAACTAAAAGACCCCAGGCAATTTAGTGTGATAACATTGGCTCCACAGGGGATGGCATGCCCCCTACGGGCTGCCATGAATGATTAGATTTAGTGCCTTATCATAGGGCTATGGGGTCAGTTATTGAAACAAAAATTAAAATAAAATGATATTTACAATGACATCAAGAGCCACTCAAAGCTCAAGAAAAGTACTTTTTCAGGAAATGTCCATTGATAGGGCTACCAAAAACCTCTTCATTCTCCATATTCTGCAACTTGAAATTGTTATTAGAGAATACCTTGGAGATTTTTAAAGGACCGATCCATAAAGCTTCAAATTTACTGTGCTTTCCTTTATCTTGCTTAGGTGCATCCCACTTGAGAACCAGATTGCCCAATTGAAAATCCTCCTTGTTTAGTTTCTTGTCGAAATCCTGCTTGATCTTCAGTTGATGGTCATATGCTTTGTCTACAAGCTGCTCCCAAGTCTTTTTCACTTCAACCAACTATTGAATCCTTCTAATCATATGATTAGGCTCCCCTTCGTAATCTTGGAAGAATTTTTCCACAGGTAAGGCAAGCTAAGAAGGAAAAAATTCTTCAACTTCATACACCAGCTAGAAAGGGAAAAGTCACAGGGACCTTTCTACCGTCACTCTGTCAGCCCATAGAGAAAATTTGAGTTTTGAGTCCCATGCCTTTTTGTTATCCTCTAACAACTTTTTAATAATATTTATAATGATTTTGTTTGAGGATTTTGCAAGCCCGTTTCCCTGAGGGTAGTAAGGGGTAGAATAAATCAAAGTGATCCCAAATTGTTCATAGAACTGAATCAATGGTTCATCCTTGAAATATGCATCATTATTAGTGATGATTCTGTCAGGACATCCAAACCTTGCGATGATGTCTTCAAGGAATCCAATGATCACTTTGTGGGAAGAATTCCTTGTAGGGATAGCTTCAATCCATTTAGTAAAGTAATTTGTAGCGGTCAAGATCCATCTATGTTGACCACTAGAAGAGGGATGAATTTCCCCAATAAAATCTAGTCCCCACTGTTGGAAAGGTCTTGAAATTGCCATAGGATTTAATGGAAAAGACTTAATTTGTTGCTTTCTAGAGAACTTTTGACACTTAGCATAGGCTCTGATCTTAGCACAAACATCAGTGAACAAAATGGGCCATAAATACCCAGACTTGAGGATATTGTATGTCATGGTTCTCCAATAATGATTCCCCCAACATAAACTGTCATGAAAATCAGACATAATATTTTGGGCTTCTTGAGGGTCTAGGAATCTTAAAAGCATTCCTTCCAATACAAAATTTGATCAACCAGGCAATACTTTATTGATTTGAGTTTTAAGGCTCTCACCTTTCTCTTTTCCATACCACTTGGAGGCTATAAATTTTGAAGAAAAAATATAATGTCCTTGTACCAGCTACAATTTGCAAATGCAGAGATAATTTGAGAACCTCTATCAGTTGTTTCAGTCTACTAATTTTCTAAACATGAGTGGATGAAATTCACCCCCAATGCTAAGCAATTTGATTCAGCCAAGAGCTTGGCTAAACCCTGGCTTTAACCAGTTGGGTAGGCTTAATTTCCAAATCAAATTCAAGTAATTTAGCAATCCACTTCCTCCTTTTTCCATCTGTATCAGTTTGAATAAGAATTTCTTTAACAACAATTGATGGGACATAAGCAATAACTCTTGAATGCAAGACAAAAAATCTGAAGGACTTAAGAGATTTAACCAATGCATAGGCTTGCTTATCCATGATGTCATATTTTAATTCAGCATCTCTCAATGCCCTTCTGAAAAAGGAAATGGGCTGCTCTATGCCTTCAACGTTCTTCTGCAATAGGATTGTTGCTACTATATCAAAAGAGGAAAAGGAAAAAATAAGAAAGTCCTTGGAGTAGTCCGGGATGACAAGAAACAGGAATTCAGTCAAAGATTACTTTATTTGATCAAAATAATCATGAGACTCAGCAGTCCATTTGATTTCACTATCCTTCCTCAACATGGCTATGATAGACTTAACCAACTCAGCAAAATTTGACACAAATCTTCTCAAAAAATTATTTTTTCCCAGAAAAGATTGAACCTCTTTTTTGGATCTAGGAAGTGACAATGTTTATATAGCTTCAACCCTCCTGGAATCAATCCTTACCCCTTCAGCT
>SNQJ01S0011044.1:32403-53313 GCA_010110895.2 Picea sitchensis
ATTAGGCTATTAGCCTCCAAGAGAAGAAGTCGGCCAGAATTAATAATAATATACTGAACAGACACATACCCAGAAGGAGAAGTCAGCCCCAACAAACTAGCAGGATTACTATAAATATAGGGTGCCAGTTCTCATTTGACAACATCTCAGGACTGCATTTTTCCCAGTTGGTGCGTAGGCTTGGAGGAGGGTTGCAGCTGCAGCTGCAGCAGTAGCTAGTTTCAGTATTGGCTTGGATATCTCTTGGCTAGGGTTTGGAACATCTGATCAGTCTTTTGTGTTGCACTATCCTTGGGGATTGATGCGCTACTCTTTGTTTGGCTATCCAGCCTAGGGTTTGCTTCCAGAGGAATTCTCAGGTCAAGTTTAAGGTGCTCGGAGGGAGGCTTTCGGCCTGTGGTTGGGTGACAAGGGTATCGTCAATGGTAAAATGAGCACACCATCTTCTATATTCTAACAAGATTAGCCCTCTTGAATCCCTGGTGTCTGTTGGTAGCTTCTTTATGTAGCAGTCTGAGTAGCGTACTTCACAATTGGACAAGTAGAAAAGGTAGCTCATTTAGGTAGCACCACGGTGCTGCGTATGTGTGCAAACTTCTTCTCTCTGTGAAATATTAGGTAGTGAAATTATGTAGCGCCACTGTGTTGCATATCTGTGCAAACCTTTGTTCTCTATGAAATATTAGATAGTGAAATTACGTAGCGCCATTTAAGTTGCGTCTGTATGCAAGTTTGTTCTCTTCCAGATATTGAGTAGCGAATTTAGGTAGCTCCATTGTGCTGCATTTGTGTGAAAATTTAGGTAACACTGTCGAAAATCGTAGCACCACCAATCTTGAACATGTGTAGGGAAAGTAGTGGCCTTGCATAATATCAAACTCATTATACTTAGGTGACTTGGCAGCACTAAAGGTAGTGTGTTTCACCACTGAGGGAGTTAGCACTTTGCAAAAGCCCAAAACTCTGATAATTAAATTCTTAGAAGCTTGTATAGGTGGCAGAGGTAATATTTGAATAACATTTTATCCTCTAAAAAAGGAAACATCCTAAAAAATGGGGCTCACCTTTCATCAGCTATTTTTTTACCTTGACACTTAACCTCACACTCTTTCTTGTAGAAGGAGTATCTTCATTTGGCACAACAGACTTTTTCTTGTTAGAAATAATAGGCTTCTTCTTTTTAGAAGTGAAAGACTTATTGACCGGGGCTATGCTCTCCTTCACTGCCAATGTATCTTTCTCAATAGCAGTTTCAACCAATACCTGCAAGTTTCTATGAGCTACTTCATCTTGAAAATGTTGCAAATATGCCTTCAGTTTCCTGTTTTGGGATTGAAAACCTTTATTATGCCTATAGAGGTTTTGGAGCTGCCTATGAAGGGGTTGGGCCTTTCTTGTTGCAAACCTTTCCAGGTCGAGGGTATGACTATAGCCATCCCTGAGCTCTTTCATTTTCACCTTGTCAGACATGGCCTCTATTTTCAACTGGGCTACCTATTTTCTTGCATCCCTAAGTTGCCTGATAAGTCTTTTGAAGGTCTGAATATCAAGTGGAGCAGTGACATGCACAATCTCAATAGGTTTTTTCTCGGTCTCCTCTTCCATCTGCATAGGAATTGCCTTCTCTACTTCATCAGGCTTCTTGGTGGCTTTGCTTTTATCTTTCTTCTTTTTCACAGGGGTTTCCTCTTTTCTTTCCATAGGAATTCCAATGCCTTTACCCTTCTTCTTTTGTACAGGGATTTCTGGTAGAGACTGTTCTTCAACAACTTCCCTAGGAATTGATGATATTGTGAAAGGTCTTCTGCCCTTGGTATTGTTTGTTGGAGGAGAAGAGGAGAAGTGTAGCTTCTTCCCTTTCTTGGATTTAACTTTGGTAGAAAAAGGAACCTCTTCTAACCCTGGTGGAGGAGGTGGTGAAAAATATCTTTCTGGGGAAGGACAAGCATCCTCCTCAGCTCATGTGACCTACTTGCTGACCTATGAAACTTTAGCAGGGGCTCTACCCTTTCTCTTCCTACTGTTCCCTGCTTTAACATCATTGGTGGGTGATAAAGGAATTGCATTCAATGATTTAGGAGTAGATGCTAGATCCAACTTGAAGTGAGAAGTAATCACAAAATGCTCCCATGAAATCTCTTTCTTACCCAATTCCTCAGAGACTAGCATTCTGATCAATCCAGAGTGGAAAAGGATAGAATCCACATCCTTAGACTTGGATTGAATCGTGTCTGACATCTTACCTATGATCCTTAACAAATAATAGGGGATATTCATTTCAACTTTACCAGTAAAATAAAGAAAAATCCTTATATGGTATTGGTACAATGTGTTAAATGTCCCTTCACATGTAAAATATCTCTAGATGATATTCAATATCCTGTCAAACTCTTCAAACAACTAACTCCTTGGCACACTTTTAAATAAATCATTGGCTTGATGTTCGGGTTTAAAGAGATAGTTAGCATAGGCTGAACTCAAAGTCATAGCTTTGAACCACTTTTCACCTGTAATAGGAATTCTTGTTGTAGTTGAGATAGAGGCTTCAGTCACCTCAAATTACAAATCCCCAACCTTGGTTCTCCTGCCATCAAAATGTAATGCAAACTATCTTGTTACCTCTGGATGGCCTCTTTGCATATTCTGGAAGAAAGAGAGGCATACTACTCTTTGAAAAACCTCTCTTGCCATAGGCTCTGTATCAAAAAGATGCATGTCCACAGGTTATGTCCTAACCACCTTGCCCCCTTTGTGTGTATTCTTCTATTGAGGAGTCTCCATGGCTTAGAATTAGAGCTTTTAAAGTCTTATGGGATAGTAATAACTAGGAAGACTTAAAATCAGGCTTCAAATGTACAAGGTTGACCTTTTAAAACAGACTGGTGCTAATAAGCCAAGATTGACTATTGGAATTACATCCATATATTTGTATAGGTATTTGTGAGTGTATACAGTGAGGGTGTAATCTATAATTGGCCCTTTGTAACTGCGTAAAAACACTTAACTCCAAAATGAAAGGAAGCAGGGGAGACACAGAGGGGTTAACCAGCGCCTCTGGGTAGCATGATGCATATGCAGAGGATAGACTATTTAGGTGCTTGCAACCTCAATGGCTATGGAAAACAGAAGTAATCAGACCTAGATACAGGCAATGGAGTTCATCAGTTTGAAAAGAGAGGAGATAAGATTATCATGCGAAGATGAGTCCCTTACAACTGTGTAAGCTCGATAAACCAAAACCTTAGCACTAATTCTTTGTGAAAATTAATGTGCAGAGGAGGCAACACGGGATACCTGTGGAGTAAACACTTGTTGGAATCTTCAGCGAAATATCAGGATGAAGTTACGAACATTTTGGTCCTCGAATCTTCCTCGGCATCAAATTTAGTCACATTGTTGTCACCTGGTCAGAACTATGAGTTTAAGCAGCACAACATTCTTGAATTTTCAAATCATAAACCATTATCAGGGCTCATAAATATGAGATCTTGGAGGTATATTTAACCAACTCCTGGCACTGAAAACAAGGAACATGACATCAATCATGGCAATCATGACTCCTAGTGGAAGTATGATGAACGGGAAAGGTACTACGGAACTGCCTGATGAGTGGGCAACGCTCCAATTCAAAAAATGATTGGACAGGTAAGCAAGGACAGCAAGGCATGCCTATGAGGTCATGAGTGAGGAGAAAGGTGTGTCACATCAGTCTAGTCATGGGAGGGATCGATCCTAGTGACCAATCATAAAGGGGACCAAAAATTTAAATCATGAACTAAAGGTTCTAAGTCCAAAAAATCAATTTGAGGATCAAACATGAGCTATGACTTAAAAGTTTATTTATCTAAGGGGACCTAACAAACATAACTTTAAAGGGATGAAACTTAAAAAATTAAAACTAAGTCTTAAAAAAGGATCAAAACAAACTAAAAGACCCAAGGCAATTTAGTGTGATAACATTGGCTCCACAGAGGATGGAATGCCCCCTGTGGGCTGCCACGAATGATTAGATTTAGTGCCTTATCATAGGGCTATGGGGTCATTTATTGAAACAAAAATAAAAATAAAATGATATTTACAATGACATGAAGAGCCACTCAAAGCTCAAGAAAAGTACTTTTTCAGGAAATGTCCATTGACAAGGCTACCAAAAACCTCTTCATTCTCCATATTCTGCAACTTGAAGTGTTATTAGAGAATACCTCGGAGATTTTTAAAGGACCGATCCATAAAGCTTTAAATTTACCGTTCTTTCCTTTATCTTGCTTAGGTGCATCCCACTTGAGAACTAGATTGCCCAATTGAAAATCCTCCTTGTTTAGTTTCTTGTCGAAAGCCTTCTTGATCTTCAGTTGATGGTCATATGCTTTGTCTACAAGCTACTCCCAAGTCTATTGCACTTCAACCAACTGTTGAATCCTTCTGATCATATGATCAGGCTCCCCTTCGTAATCTTGGAAGAATTTTTCCACAGGTAAGGAAAGTTGAGAAGGAAAACTTTCTTCAACTCCATACACCAGCTGGAAAGGGAAAAGTCCTAGGGACCTTTTTACCATCACTTTGTCATCCCATAGAGAAAATCTGAGTTTTGAGTCCCATGCCTTTTTGTTATCCTCTAACAACTTTTTAATAATATTTATAATGATTTTGTTTGAGGATTCTGCAAGCCCGTTTCCCTGAGGGTAGTAAGGGGTAGAATAAATCAAAGTGATACCAAATTGTTCATAGAACTAAATCAATGGTTCATCCTTGAAAGATGCATCATTATTAGTGATGATTCTGTCAGGACATCCAAACCTTGCCATGATGTCTTCAAGGAATCCAATGATCACTTTGTGGGAAGAATTCCTTGTAGGGATAGCTTCAATACATTTAGTAAAGTAATTTGTAGCAATCAATATCCATCTATGTTGACCACTAGAAGCGGGATGAATTTCCCCAATAAAATCTAGGCCCCACTGTTGGAAAGGTCTTGAAACTGCCATAGGATTTAATGGAAAAGACTTAAGTTGTTGCTTTCTAGAGAACTTTTGACACTTAGCATAGGCTCTGATCTTAGCACAAACATCAGTGAACAAAATGGGCCATAAATACCTAGCCTTGAGGATATTTTATGTCGTGGTTCTCCAATAATGATGCCCCCCACATAAACTATCATGAAAATCAGACATAATCTTTTGGGCTTCTTGAGGGTCTAGGAATCTTAAAAGCATTCCTAATGGATCCTTCCAATACAAAATTTGATCAACCAGGCAATACTTTATTGATTTGAGTTTTAAGGCTCTCACCTTTCTCTTTTCCATACCACTTGGGGGCTGTAAATTTTGAAGAAAAAATATAATGTCCTTGTACCAGCTACAATTTGCAAATGCAAAGATAATTTGAGAACCTCTATTAGTTGTTTCATCCCGTTGATTTTCTAAACATGAGTGGATGAAATTCACCCCCAATGCTAAGCAATTTGATTCAGCCAAGAGCTTGGATAAACCCTGGCATTAACCAATTGGGTAGGCTTAATTTCCAAATCAAATTCAAGTAATTTAGCAATCCACTTGCTCCTTTTTCCATCTATATCAGTCTGAATAAGAATTTCTTTAACAACAACTGATGGGACATAAGCAATAACTCTTGAATGCAGGACAAAAAATCTGAAGGACTTAAGATATTTAACCAATGCATAGGCTTTCTTATCCATGATGTCATATTTTAATTCAGCACCTCTCAATGCCCTTCTGAAAAAGGAAATGGGTTGCTCTAAGCCTTCAATGTTCTTCTGCAATAGGATTGTTGCTACTGTATCAAAAGAGGCAAAAGAAAAAATAAGAAAGTCCTTGGAGTAGTCCGGGATGACAAGAACTAGGCATTTAGTCAAGGATTTCTTTATTTGATCAAAAGAATCATGAGACTCAGCAGTCCATTTGATTTCACTATCCTTCCTCAACATGGCTATGATAGACTTAACCAACTCAGCAAAATTTGACACAAATCTTCTCAAAAAATTAATTTTTCCCAGAAAAGATTGAACCTCTTTTTTGGAGCTAGGAAGTGACAATGTTTATATAGCTTCAACCCTCCTGGAATCAATCCTTACCCCTTCAGCTGACACGATATGCACCAATATTTTTCCTTCTTTCATGGAAAACAATGAATTTTTCGGATTCAAAGAGAGGCCAAATTTTTTGCATTTCAAGAAAACCTTTCTTAACTGATCATAGTGTTTTTTATTATACTAAGAGTACACTGTTATTTCATCTAAATAGATAACAACAAACTTATCCTTCTCTCCGATAAATACTATGTCCATATCTCGTTGAAAATTTTCCCCTTCGTTTATCAAACCAAAGGGCATCTTGGCATGCATAAATGTACCCCAAGGAGTGGTAAAAGTTGTCTTCTCTCTATCTTCTGGCAAAACAGAGACCTGATTGTACCCAGAAAAACCATCAACCATGGACATCCTGGTTGATCCTGTCACCTTTTGTAGTATGTGCTCCATCTTGGGCAAAGGGTAATTATCCTTTTTTTAGCTTCTGTTCAGATTTTGGAAATCAACACAAAGTCTGATTTCCCCATTCTTTTTTCTTACTGGGACCAAATTGGCCACCCATTCAGAATACCTCAAACGAATGATAATTTTTTCATCTAAAAGATTTTTTACCTGTTTATCCATGACAGGCAACAACATAGGATTGAGTTGCCTCAACTTTTTCCTGAAGGGTTTGGTGTCTTCTTTTAATGGGATCATGTGCTCTATAATGCTTGTGTAATAAGTTCTGATATATTCATAAGTCCAAGCGAATACATCAGCAAATTCCTTCAACAACTTATTATATTCTTCCCTCTGCTCTTCTGATAGGATGTTTGACAATTTGACATATTTCAGATTCTCTTCAGTACCCAAATTGCACTCATTTATATCAGCATCATCAGTGGATACATTTCCTTTCACTGCCACATCATTCCCATCAAATAATCTTTCCAAAGGAACTAGTTATTTTGGAATATGATTGCTAGGTAGTTGCACAATATGATGATTAACAATTTTATTGAGGAAAACATCATAATGAGGAGTAATTTATGAATCATGATCTTGGTCAATGTGTAATGCAGAAAACTCATCAACAGTCTCGAGGAAATTTTTAATTTTTAAATCATCTTCGAACACCTTCCAATATTTCACATTGTCCAGTATAGAAGGCCTGTACTTGACTTCTACATCATACTTGATTTTAGGTGGTATAGGAATTCTAAAGTTGCTTGCTGATATAGCCAAAGAATCAGCCATGGTATTCTCTTCTCTAGGAATAAATGATATGTTAAAAGCAGAGAAAAAACTATCCACCAAATCCCACACTTGATTTCTGTAAGATTTAAGCCTAGGGTGCTTTGTTTGATAAATATTTTAATTTGATGGACTATTAATTCAACACCTCCAAATACTGATAGCTCTTCTATACACATGTCTTTAGCAGCCCTCAACCCCAAGACAAGAGATTCATACTCTGCCACATTATTAGTAGTCGCAAATTCTAGTTTATATGACAAAGATATAGTTTCTTGAGTTGGTGAGACAAATACCACCCCAGCACCGGCACCTTCCTTAGAAGAGGCTCCATCAAAGAACATCTTCTAGTCATAAGTGGTTAGAAGAGGCTCCTCAGAAAATGTAACAGACTGTTTTCTGATTTCTAGAGGGGTTTCAGTAGCATCAGTGAGCTACAAAATGCTAGATCCCAGATATGTATCAAAAGAAAAAACAGGGTGATTTGTGGAGTTTTCTTCATCACTAATGATGTAAGCCAATTGAGCTTCCCTGTAAAGTCTTCTATGCTCTCCCCAAAAAACGGGAATATTATCATAAGAGAGATCCATTTGCAATGTTCCCCCAAGTCTTTTTGTCCAGGATCTTGACAAGAGCATGTCAAACTTGGGGGGAACATCAAAAACTATGATATCCATAAGTATACTTTTCATGGGCAACTGAAATAAAGTCACCACCATATACTTAATGACTCCAAGACACTTCACTTTTCTGGAGTCAAAAGAATATAAGTCATGGTAAGTCTTGTTGAAATTACTAAGACAACTGAGAGGGGGGGTGAATCAATTGTTATTGTGCTTAAACAATTTTAAGTCTATTAAACCATTCTTAATCTTTCTTGAAGTGATCATCAATATTATACAACATATGGAAAACATAAATAATGAGCATCAGTCACACAAAAGATATATACAGAGACATATTTTCACGAGGAACCACATAAAGGGAGAAAACCTCTTCTTCTTTGAAATGATAGGCAGTCTTTTAAGTTCTGTACATCATCTATGTTTGAGCACCAACTCAAAGTGAGGCCACTACCTCTGTTTTACAATCTCCAATTTGTTGAGAGCACCAACTGTAATGATCCCAAGCCAAATTCTTTCTTGGAATCACTAACTACATGGAGATCACAATATATTCAAGATGTAGAAGCACAAGCAAAGATCTGACCTTTCTATTATGAGCAATGTAAGATCAATACAATAGATGGTAGATCTGGCATAAACCTCAGATGGTCATACAAGAAATAGATATGAGCTACTACAAAATGCTCCTGACAATACAAAATAAGCCTCCAAAGGCTGGATATACAATGAAGACTGAATCAAGCAGATCTGAACCGTACTAATGCTCAACCTCCAAGCTAGAAAGTGCCACGTCCTGCTAGAATGTTGAAGCCCTCAATACTTCTGCCCTGCTACCAAAAGTGCCCAATCATCCCGAGAAATATGCCAAATGATAGATCGGGCAACTGTAAGGACAACCCAGATGTACAAATTCCTAAATCCACTCTCAAACCCCATAGGTATGAATTCCTCCATTGAATGGTGTGCCCCACTGGATGACTGAAACCCTAGTTGGTTTGGCCCTGATGAAGGAGGCCTCCAAATGCTCTGAAACTCTCCAATAATATAGATCAGGCTATGAGAATCCTGTGGGAGAATTTTTGGACTCATATCTCAAGCAAATCTCCCTAGATCTGAGTTTTACCGAATCACAGGACGTCCCCTATGGCTCCAAGACATCCCAATATGCAGACAAATGTAGAATGATGATAACCCTCCAGAAAATCCCTCAAACTGATGGTCCTACCCCTGCAAACAAAACCCAACTGTCGGAATGGCCCCAAGCCCTTAGGATAAGTTGGATCAAACCTCCCTCTAGATGATGGTGCGCCCTTGCTGGAAACACAAGAACAGTATGGCCTGCTACCTTCTGAAGCACTAGATGGAGATGGGATGAGACTAGAATGGTGTGGAGGAGTCTTTCATCCCCGAGACCAAGATGCGGAAAAAGGTGAGTGGATATTTCACCACTGAGTTTCTCACAAGGGTTTGTACAGCAAAACCCCCAAACTGAATGCGTCAAGAGAAATAGAAAATGCTAATCCAAAACTAGAATGAGTAATAGGTGCACCCCAGCCTCTCACTTATACTTTTCCTTCTAATTCAATGAGTAATAGGTGCACCCTTGCCTCAATTTCTATACTTTTCCTTCTAATTTATGTTGAGTTAGGTTAACTCCCGTATTAATCTTCTATTCTGTTGAGTTATCTTTACTCCCTTTATCCTTTCTCCTTTCTAAGTCAACTTAAAAAATATAACTTTAACTTCGACTTTCCCTCAATGTGAGACTATGACCTAGTGGGGTGCCTAGGCCATCGAAGTCTCCCCATCACCTCTCTAAGAGGTGGGGACATTACGTCTTCCCTCTTGAAATTGCTTGTCCTCAAGCAATTCCAAACCTCGCATCTACTAACCACCTCGCCCTGATGGCATCTCAATGGGTAAATCCTTCCATCCGACGACACTCCCTTTGATGCTTCATTTAAGCCTCTCTCGACTTCTAACACCTCCTCTCGAATCAAAACAAGTTTTCCTCCTCATCCATGGGAGGAATGCCTCAATAGGCCCGACGTGTTGACCGAGGGCTTTTTAAGGCATGAGACATGGAAGAGGCCAGAATTTTGCTACTATGTGGAAGCTCCAACTCATAACACGCCTCATCCTCTTGCCGACTGTGAAGGTCCAAAGCAGTAATGGCAGCTTTCCACTGGGCTTCTTTAATGGAGTCTTGCCTATATGGTTGCAACCTTAAATAGATTCACCGCCAACCTCAAAGGTAATGTATCAACTCTATGCTTGTCTCCTTTGACCTTTTTGTTGGTTTTGTGCCCTCTCTAAATGATCCTTCAACTCCCTCGGGAGAATGTTCACTTCCGCCAGATCCAACTGTACCATCGGAGCCCTTATATCACCAAATTCAATCTCCACAAATGATAAAGGATCATAGCTATATAAAGCTATGAAGGTGACATGCCAATGGACATATGTTGGGTGTAGTTATAGCAATATTCTCCCAAATGTTCTTATCCGAATCCATGCTTTCTGCTGTCCTACTATGTAGTTTCCATGTAACCTTCTACCCATTTATTGAATATCTTAGTCTGACCATCCATCTAAGGGTGATAGCTAGTACTGAGCTGCACTCCACTAATCGGGAACAACTCCTCGCCAAAACGCATTCATGAACTGGGTTGTCCCTCGCCACCGGCGATGGTTTTGCAGGCCGTAGTTCCAACACCTCTCCGAAAATAATTCGGCCACCAGGTTGCAATCAAGTCTCTGTGGCTATGGGAAAAAAAGTGCAAACTTCATCAACCTATCAACCACCACGAAAATGCAATCTTTCCTCTGTGCTCCGAAACCCCGTGGATGAAATCCATGGATATACTTTCCCACTCCAGCACAGGTAGGGGTTGCAACAGCCCCGCTGGGTGTGCTCATCCTCGCTTTTCTTGGCATGTAGTGCATCTTTGACATGCTTCATCACATCTTCCTCGACATTTCCATGAAAACCTCTCTCACCTTCCCGTATACCCATCGATGCCCCGAGCACTTCGCCATCGGGTGAGTTATGACATGCATGCAGGATCTTAGCTTTGGAGATGATGATCCAAGAACTAAAAAGATCTCGCCTTTGTGGCTAGATGAGGTCATTTATGACCCAAGTTTTCATCCTATATTTTCCGCCCAACAATACAAGTGAATTCGATCCTTTTTTCTATTCCACTATCAAGTGTTCCTTCCAGCTTGACTGACATACCGCATGGAAAAAATGGATGGCATTCTCGATAATGCATCGGCCACTACGTTGTTCTTCCCTTTGACCAATTCAATGTCAAAGTCGAGGCTTGCATTTTCTTTCCCACTCCTATTTTTGTTGCTTTTCATTCAAATCCTTCCGCTCCAATAGATATTTAAGATTGTTATGGTTTGATTTGACCACAAACCCTGCACCTACCAAATATTGCCCTGAATTTGGCTAGTGCATGATGATAGCCAACATTTCTTTGTCATAAATGTCGTAAAGTAGTTCAAGACCCCTAAGTTTCCATCTTTCATAGGCAAGGGGGTGTATGTTCTACATCAACACGACCCCTATACCTTTCCCCGAGGAATCACACTCCAGTGAAGGGTATGTCAAATCGTGAAGAGCTAGAATCGCGTGTCATGACCTCTTTCATTTTCTCCATCGTGGACTTGGGCCTCATCATTCCATTTGAAGGAAACATTTTTGGTCAAGTCAGTCAAAGTTGCGCATAATTGAGAGAAGCCCTTAACAAAAATCCTCTAATAACTGCAAATACCAAGAAAATATCCAAGCAATCAATGATTGCTTGGATCTTCTCTTGGTGAACATGTACCCCTTTTGCCCCAATGATGTGTCCCAAGTAAAGTACTTCTATCATTCCAAGTAAACCTCACACTTGGATTGCTTGGCGTATAGTGACTTTTCTCCATGATTGACAGGATTTGGTCCACATGTCAAGGTGTTCCTCCTAGGTCTTGTTGTAAATGAGAAAGCTCATCAAAGAATACCAACAAGTGCTTCCTAAACTGTTTGTTGAACACATGGTCTATGCAAGACTAAATGTGGTTGGGGCATTGGTTAACCCAAAGGGCACACCAAAAAATCGTAATGGCCAGAGTGACACCTAAAGGCTATTTTTGAGATGTCCTACTCCCTCATCTTGATTTGATGGTAGCCCACAGGACTAAATTTTTGAAATATATAGCTCCATGCATTTCATCCAGCAACTCATCAATCATGGGCATGGGGTACCTATTTTGATCATCTTTTCAGCCCGTAGTCAATGCACATTCTCATCATTCCATCCTTCTTCTTCACCAAGACTATCGACGAAGCAAATGTGCTTGAACTCTATTCGATGTGTCCCATGTCTAGAAGCTCCTTGATGCCTTCTCTATCAAGCCTTTATACTGGATGCCTATAGGTGTGGTGATAACAAAGTTTAGCCCCTACTTCTAACTCAATGATGTGCTCAAACCCCTCGTCTGGTGGCACACCTGGAGGAAACAACCCAAACACTTTCTGGTGCTTGTCAAGGGTTCTTTTGATCTCTGGTGTTTAATTCACCTTTCCCTTCTCATGCACCCATGTTGTGTTAAGGTCCCAACTCCCGCATATAGGTAAATCAATGTATTCGATGTAATAAAGGTCAATATTAATAAGACCTTTCAATAAAATAGAATAAGGTATGTAAGAAACCCTATTAGAAGCTTTCGCTTCTAGAAGGACCTCCTCTAGATGCTTCTCTTTAATAGACATATTTAGTATAATAAGGGTCGAGGGTATGAAACCTTAGCTTGAGATTATTGTAACAGAGCACCACTAGACTGGAGGTTGCCCCCTCAAGAGGCCCGTGAACATTACCATCTAAATCAAATTGTTGTTCTCATATTTTGATATCATTTTTGTGTATTGTGAAGATTATGTTGGATATTTACCTTTATTCGGCCATTTCTAGCATTTCATTTATGTTCTGCGACATTTTATATATCCGTATCTTGCAAGTGGTATCGAGCACTTTCCTTGGCAGAAATTGTGGGTATTTTTTTCGTGGTAGAGACGTGATTCTGCCTTTAAGCCATATAGATCTCATTGCTACTTGCATAAACCCGCTGCTCAGCGGATTCATACACGTAGGGAAATACAAGGGTTCTTGCTTACATCCTCATATTAAATTTTGTAATCCCCCGTTGGTACCCTTCGAGTGGTAGCGATCGCATTGAAGACTGTGGTAATGGATCACTTAGATTTCCTGCTCTTTAGATAAATTGATCATTTGCCTGACTGCTATAGTGTCACGAGAATAGCACTGAAGATACTCTAGTACCCGGGTAGTCGGGTATGGCTAAGGGTACGGCTCCATCCTCCTTAGTTAGTTCCCCGAGATATTAACAGTACTACTGCTTGACCTTGCATGTATATTAGAGAGCTACAGCACGTATGTTCACTATAGAACACTTGAATACCTAACTTTTGGGGAACATAAACATAAACAATTAAACCGGCGAGATCGGCTAACCCGTGATTCTGTGATTCGGTCATGGCAAATACTCGGTTCGAATTTGGGATTTTGCAGACCGCAAAGATTCTTCGTGACTCAAAGCATAACCCCGCTACCAGAAAAAAAAAAAAAATTTCATCATTATTTGAGACTTATTCCATTAGATTCATCTTCTTATCACTTTCTTATCCATATCATTTTTCTCAAGTAAAAATTTCTCGACCCCGCGACTCCTCAGCTTCACCCATTTTTCACCATTATTTGAGACCTATTCCATTAGATCTATCTCTCTTCTCCTTTATCACTTTTATCCATATCATTTTTCCTCGCAAAATTTCTGACCACTTACCCCTTTCACCAATTCCGCCATCATGGCCCATACCGTAACCAAGAACTAGAGTCTCGCTCAACACCCGCTAACTGGCTTACTTGAGACCCAACAAGAAGTGCAACAACTCAATGCTACTTTTACACTTCCCGGTGGATGCTCTCTCCATGAATGCATCCATCCGCCATGAAGCCGTAGTCCGCAATGGTGGAAGTCAAAATGAACTTGAATCTGTCTTTGTAGCACTATGCACCAAACTCAAAATCCTCTCGATGACCCTTTAAATGGATACCTAGAAAGACTGAAGGTGAAACTTTTCCCATTCCTTTCAACCACATCACTTTCAAAGGGATATATCATTTCCGCGGGGTGGATGTAACTAAATTTGATGGCTCGCACTTTTACTGGTTGGGTCACACAAATGGAACATTATTTCTCTCTACAACATTACAGATGACTTGCCAAACTCCGATATGGTGTTCCCATCTAGATCAAGAACACTGGTAATGGTGGAAATGGTGTAAGAAATCCCACAGGGGATATATTGCTTGGACTCAATTTGTTGTCGTAGCTTTATGAACGCTTTGGACACCAACACTCAACCATTTGGTCCGCTTTGACTAAATTGAAGCAATCATGCACAGCCGAAGACTTCATAGCCGCTTTGGTGCTGCCTGCTTTTTCGAACAGAGGGCATGACTGATGTTTCTTTCGAGAGTGCTTTATCACATTCTCAAGGAGGATATTAGGCCCATGTCCTCCCTCGGCTCTAATTTTACTATCTCTGGGTGGAGGCTACCAAAAAGATAAAGAAGCACAAAAAAATTGTTTCCTCTCAAACCGTAGTTTCCTTCCTTTTCCCCGCACTCAAACCAAGAACCATCACCCTCCGCCCCATTAAAAATCCAAAAATTGACCCAAAGGAAATGGTCGAACACCAACTCAAAGGCCTTTTTGTTATAACTGCGATGACAAATATTTCCCGTGCCACAAATGTAAGCGTAGGAAATCAAAATCTCTTTATGGCCATCTCTCGAGGATATTCAAGAAGACGATGATGGAGGACTTCCGCGGCCCGAAGTCACCGTAAACTTCTGAAACAAACCTCCACTCTTTCAGAGTTCTCATGAACTCATGTCTTCCGCCTTTCTTCGCTACATTTCATCTTAGTTTTCTCCGGGATGATATCCTCATATATAGCAAGACCTCATCGCATCATGTGACTCATGTGGATCAAGTTCTCACTTACTCTCTCAAAGACCAGCCTTTTCCCCGAAACAAATTCAAATGTGCTTTTTGGTGCATCCTCAATTTTAGCCTACGGCCATCTTTGTGGGTAAGATGTGGTGGACCCAAAAGATTGAAGCTATGAAATATTGGTCGCACCCTAAGACTCTCAAAAAAGCTATGGATTTTGGGAATTTCACTGTGGTATTATCGCAGTTCACAAGAACTATGGAGGACGGCAAAGACTCCTCTCACTTCCGCCTCTTAAAAGAACTCTTTCACTTGGACCTCACACGTCACCAAGATTTTCAAACTTTGAAGACGGCCATGTGCACCACTGCTCCGGGCTCTTCCCGACTTCACAAAGACATTTTGTGTTGGAATGCGACACTGCATTGGCGCGATCCTTATGTAAGAGGGCTGGACCGCTGGCCTTTACTTTCAGCAAAACAAATCACCAAAGAATTCAAAGTCTTATTTATGAAAAGAAATGTTGTCGATTCTCAAGATGCACTTGAATTATGGCATCCTTATCTCTTGGGAAATATCCCAAATTAAGATAGACCATCAAAGCTCAAATACTTCTCTCGAACAACACCTTTCTTCCCCTAAGCAACAAAAATGGGTCACTAAGATCTTTAGATATGATTATGAGATCATTTACAAGAAGGAAAAGACAATGTAGTTGCAGATTCACTTTCCCAAAAAATATGAAGAATAAGGATCCATCTTCTCCCTCTCATTCATTGTACCTGACATAACTGTGCACCAGAATGGTTGAAAGACCCCTAAAGTTCGGGTGATCCGATTCAAAGAATCGCAATACATGCAGCCCCCTGTGGTACTCCCCGGCTTCAGATGAGCTTCATACAGCGTCTCTTGTATTTAAGTAAACAACAATCCAAGCTCAAATCCACGTACTCGAGTCATGCTACACCCACAGCGGGGCACTCGTGGTTCACCAAAACATACGCATGGGATGGTATGAAACAGACATCCGTAGTTTGTGGCTGAATTTGATGTGTGTCAACACAACAAGGAGAAACAACAAATCTCCAAGCACCCTTCAACCGCTTCCGATTCCCCGCCATTTGGAAGGATATTCTATGGACTTTATTACAAGCTACCCAAATCAGGGAATAAACCAATCATAATGGTGGTTGTGGATCTTCTTCCAAGTATGCCTATTTGTGCCCTTCACCACCCATTTACTGCATCCACGTGGCCCAAATTTTCATGGATCGTGTCTTCAATCTTCATGGCATGCCAAACTCTATTGTTTTTATCGTGACCCCACTTTCACAAGCAATTTTTGGTAAGAACTGCTTAAGCTACAAGGCACACAAATTCATCTCAAATAACCTATCATCCCCACACCGATGGTCAAACGGAAGTCATCCGCGTTTGGAAACCTATCCGAGGTGCTTTGCCTCTGAAAAACAGTAAAACCGCGGCCTAATGGTTACCCTCGCCGAATGGTGGTACAACACTACATGCCCCACAAAGAACTCGCGATGACTCCTTTTGAAGGCATGGACAGAAGCCCCGCCGCTTCTCTCATACTTACCGTACCTCGGCGTCTGTGCTGGATCAAAGCATCACTCCATACCGAGGATATCTCGTATTCTTAAAGAGACTTGGTCATGGCCTAGAATAGAATGAAGTAGAAAACAGATCAAAGTCACTTGGAATGTCAATTTTGTAGAAGGGGATCGTGTGTTTTCGCTGGACGCGAACCATATAAGCAAGCTTCCTCAAGGCCGAAAAGGTCGGGTTAGCACTCCAAATTTGCGGCTCCTACATACGGTGCCGCAGGGACAAGTCGCGATATTAGTTAGCTTCCAACAAATGGGGTTACATCCGTTTATAAGTTTCTCGCTTGAAGAAGGTGATTGGAACCAAAGCCAAGACCAAACCAACCTTCGAAAGTTAGCTGAAGAAGGATCCATTTGATACAACCGTAAGTAATTTTAGGATTCTCAAATGGAGTGTCACCAAGGCCGAGAACCATCAAGGAAGTGCTAGTACAAAGTTGGAAAGATATGACTCCAGCAAACGCCACTTGGGAACCAAATACCATTCCGTACAGCCTACATTCAAGCCTTGAGGACAAGTTGTTTTAAGGGCTAGACATGTTAAGGTCCTAACCCGCGACATAGGTAGATCAATGTATTCGATGTAATAAAGGTCAATATTGAAGCACTTTCAATAAAATAGAATAAGGTGGATGTAAGAAACCTAATAGAAGCTTCGCTTCAGAAGGATCTTCCTCTCTAGATGCTTCTCTTAATAGACATGGTTAGTATAATATGGGTCGAGGGTATGAAACCCTAGCTTGGAGATTATTGTAACAGAAAGATGCTCGATCGGAGGTTTCCCCCCTCGAAGAGGCCTCGTGAACATTAAGCATCCGAATCAAAGTGTTGTTCCCATTTCTATTTCGTATACTTACTTCGTGGTATCAGAAGATTATGCCGATATTTTACTATTATTCTGGCCATTTATAGCATTTCAATGAAGTGTTCTCGCGATATTTTATATATCTTGCATTCCCATGTTGAGACCTTACATTTCACTACGTATACAATTTATTCCCTTCTCAATAATACATGGCTTCATCCTTCTTGGCCGTGACCACTTCCGCAGAGTTACCCGCCATGCCTCTCAGCACAACCTTTTGTCCTCCCTTCCTCCACAAAGGACATTTCCATGGTCTTGCAATTTGTGGTGAGGGGAACCAGTGCCGGTTAATGCACTCTCTAGGATGATGTTGGTATCGGGAAGATCCATCACAATATCCCAACTAACTCATGCCTTCCCCAAGGTGAGTTTCATACCTGGTATGTATTTTTTACAAGGCATAGTACTACCACCGCTACCTCCACTTTGAATCCTTTCCAAACTCTAATGTGAGGTATGTGCTCTCTTCACAAGAATAAGCTGCATCAATGAAATTGTGGGAAGCTCCTCCATCACCAGGAACCTACACTCTTGTCCCTGGAAGACTCCTCTCATCCTCAAGGTGTTGAACTTGGGTACCCCAATAGATGCCAATGTAGCCTTCCGCCACGCCTAGTTCTCGAATCCTCCTCTCGCTGCCTCTAACGCTTTACCTCCATGTTTTGTATCCTGACCATACTCATCCTCTTCTTCGTCATCTAAGTGACCTCAATGTAATGTAACTGTCCCTCACCCCATGCACTTTTGTGAGGGATTCCATGGTTCTTCATGTGAAGCAGAGCTGCTTCCTTCTCGCCTCCTCCCTGGTGTTGTCATCTATCTCCGGCCATGGTCTTGTCATCATATAACCCTTAGGGTCATGTCCTCCTAGTTTATTGGAGGCCTTTGATCTCTTCCACCATTGTTAATAGGCTGTATGGGTATGAATTTGGTTTAGCAACTGGACCCATCCATCGCCTTCCAAATGGCTTCCTTATAGGTTGGTAGGATTGAAGGCCTCTTAACTCCAACCCTTCAAGGGTTCCATCAACTCTTCTATGAAGAGCATCATGATCCCGGGTTTGGGACATATATTGCACCATCACCGCCAACCTCTAGAACTCATCAATGTATGCCTCGGCCATACCTGTTTGCTTGAGTTAGGTGAGATCCCGGAAATGTAACTCAAGATCTCCTAGGATCAAATCTATCAATGAGCCTCTGAATGAATTTTGTATAGGATACAATATCATTGTGGTCGAGTATGGTGAGCCCATGGTACCACCAGTCGTGGGCCTTTCCATCCAAGTACATAGTGGCAAACTTGATGGCCTCCATTTCTCTCATGGGGTTAAGCTGCAGGTAAGTATCTAGCTTCTGCACCCATGCTTGTGTTGTCATCTTAGTCGTACCATCAAAGTATGGAATCTCTATCTTCCCTGCCCTTCGCTCAAACTCAAAGCTTCCCTTGTGGTTCCTCCTAGGCCGGTTTATGAACCTGAGTTGACAATACTGGTCTAGGGACATCTGTCTTTGAACTTTCATATCCAAGCTGTAGTATTCCCTGGTACTCCTGGCTAATTGTTCCAAAAAATATTCAACATGTTCATGCTGCCCTTGCTCATCTGTGAATGTGCGCATGTATGGTCTGGGGTTAGCTCTACTACCTGAGTGTTGGCCTAGCAGTTCATTTTTTAACACTGGCACGTATGGCCTATGATTGGTCCTGCTACCCATCTGCCCATGGAACGTGCCACCCCCAAGACTTCCTTCGGATCCTGGTGCTTTCTCCGGGTTATATCTGACTTCCTCATGGGTTCCACCAGACCCTCCAACCTCCTTATTCCCATATGTATCAGGATATTTTCCTTGATGGGTTACTTGCATCAGAAGGTTAGTTATCCTAGTTTGTTTCTCGTTCATTTTCTGTAGATTCTCATCAACTTTCTTCAAGGTTTCAGAGATTTCGGCCTGTCCCCTTCTGTTGGTTTCCTGATACTCATCCAACTACCGGACCAATGTTCTTTCTGTGCGGTTCATGTTTTACTGGAACTGACCAAATTCGACTACTAAGAGAGCCAAGCCTTGAGGCTCATGGTCGTCTCCTAACCCTTCCATTTCTACCTCTGTTTCACTGTTGTTTTTCTTCCTCTGACCCATAACAATTCCCCTATACTTCTTCATGCATCGATATCTCCACAGGTTTGGGGAATTGAGGCTCTGATACCACTGTAATGATCCCAAGCCAAATTATTTCTTGTAATCACTAACTACTACTAATTTATTGAGTTATTAAGTGCATACAAGATTCATCAACACATGAAGATCACAATATATTCAAGACGTAGAAGCACAAGAAAAGATCTGACCTTTGTATTATGAGCAATGTAAGATCAATACAATAGATGGTCGATCTGGCATAAGCCTCAGATGGTCGTACAAGCAATAGATATGAGTTTCTACAAAATGCTCTCGACAATACAAAATAAGCCTCCAAAGGCTGGATATACATTGAAGACTGAATCAAGCAGATCTGAACCGTACTAATGCTCAACCTCCAAGCTGGAAAGTGCCACGTCCTGCTAGAATGTTGAAGCCCTCAATAATTCTTCCCTTCTACCAAAAGTGCCCAATCATTCCGAGAAATATGCCAAATGATAGATCGGGCAACTGTAAGGACAACCCAGATGTCCAAATTCCCAAATCCACTCTCAAACCCAGTAGATCTGAATTCCTCCACTGAATGGTGTGCCCCACTGGATGACTGAAACCCTAGCTGGTTTGGCCCTGATGAAGGAGGCCTCCAAATGCTCTGAAATTCTCCAAGAATATAGATTGGGCTATGAGAATCCCGTGGGAGAAGTTTCAGACTCAAATCTCAAGAAGATCTCCCTAGATCTAAGTTTTACTAAATCAAAAGACATCCCCTATGGCTCCAAGACGTCCCAATCTGTAGACAAATGTAGAATGATGATAACCCTCTAGAAAATCCCTCAAATTGATGGTCTTACCCCTGCAAACAAAACCCAACTGTCGGAATGGCCTCAGGCCCTCAGGATAAGCTGGATCGAACCTCCCTCTAGATGATGGTGCGCCCTTGCTGGAAACACAAGAACAGTACGACCTGCTACCTTCTGAAGTGCTAGATGGAGATGGGTTGAGACTAGAATGGTGTGGAGGAGTCTTTCATCCCCGATACCAAGCTATGGAACAAGGTGAGTGGATATTTAACCACTGAGTTTCTCACAAGGGTTTGTACAACAAAACCCCCAAACTGAATGCTTCAAGAGAAATAGCAAATGCTAATCCAAAACTAGAATGAGTAATAGGTGTGCCCCAGCCTCTCACTTATACTTTTCCTTCTAATTCTCTGTTGATTTAGGTTAACTCCCAGGGTTAATCTTCTATTCTTCTGTTGAGTTATCTTTTACTCCTTTATCCTTTTCCTTTTTTAAGTCAACTTAAAAATATAACTTTTAACTTCTTGACTTCTCCCCCCCT
>SNQJ01S0011044.1:53323-71798 GCA_010110895.2 Picea sitchensis
TAGCAAGGATGAGGTCAATCCTTGTCTTCCATGCTCTGAAGTTAGAAGCTCCATCTAACTTGTTCTCAGACTTCATAGAGTTCGTCATGGCTTGCTTGACTTGGTCAAACCCTAGATTTGACCCTAGATTTGACCAGAAATCCAAACTTCACGTCTTGGACTTTTGAGAGTACCAGGAGATGCGCTGGGCTAGGGACCACTAATCTATCTGAAGATTAGGTCAATCTCGTCACTTAAGGTGCCTCAACAAGAGGTTTAGGGTTTCTGCAACTGCTTCTACTAGTAACCCTAGCTGCAGTGCTTTTGGAAGCTGCTCCTGCTAGTAACCCTAGCGTCAGTTCCTCAACGAGCTCAATGTTTAGCGGTTATGTTTCCTTCCAACATTTTAAGCTGATTGAAGGGGTGTGGGCCCATAACCTGTTAGAATATAGAAGATTGTGTGCTCGTTTTACCATTGACGATACCCTCGTCACCCAACCATAGGCCGAAGCCTCCCTCTGAGCACCTTAACCTTGACATGAGAATTCCTCCAGAAGCAAACCCTAGGCTAGATAGCCAAAAAAAGAGTAGCGCATCAATCCCCAAGGATAACGCATCAAAAAAGACTGATCAGATGTTCCAAACCCTAGCCAAGAGATATCCAAGCCAATACCGAAACTAGCTGCTGCTACAGCTACACCTGCAACCCTCCTCCAAACCTGCACACCAACTACAACTGCAGTGCACACCAACTGGGAAAACTGCAGTCCTGAGATGCTGTCAAATGAGAATTGGCACCCTGTATTTATAGTAATCCTGGCAGTTTGCTGGGGTTGACTTCTCCTTCTGGGTATGTGTATGTTCAATATATTATTATTAATTCTGGCCGACTTCTTCTCTTGGAGGCTAATAGCCTAATATAAATTATCTTCTTGAGCGGACAAGGATTCTAGGGTTATTAGCCAATTCATTAGGGTTTCTCTTGCTTTCCGGAGTCTTCTATTCTCGTTAGGTTCACACATGGGGGTAAATACCTCCCACAACTACCATAATATTAACAAAGCTAACAACTTTTTGGATAGCTGATGATGGATAATATTGTAGAAACAATAGATGGAATCATGAGGACAACCACATGCTTTTGAAAGACACATGGAAAACAAGGAGTTGCGTAGCAAGAAGGAATCAAGTCATCTTGAAGATTGGTTGGATTAGTCACTAACATTTTCCTATTTTATACCATAGGTTATTAACTAAGTTGTTAGATCAAATAAATGTTTAGAGATTTTCAAGGGAAGGAGGCCAGCTCATACCTCAAGATGTTGCCTCCCTTTTGTTATAAATAGATAGATCAAATGATTTAGTAGGTTGGGATGGTGGAGAAAGTCTCCCTTAGACTGTAATATTTTGATGAAGTGACTGTGATCTAGCTATGTACTGGACTTAAGACATTTTGGCTAATAGAAATCATATTCTCTTTCAACTCATTTGCTTCTGATGATAAATGTTCATGCTTTGAATGATTCACATGAATGATTGTGGTGATGTTATGGTGGATGTTTGATCATTATATTATCATGATGTTTATTTAGCTTCTTTGTTTCTGAGTTCAAGAAGATCTTTTGTTAAGAAACTTTATTCCTTAGGCTTTTGTATACCTGATGTTTACAATAGCCCCTACATTCCTCTCATTCAAGTCTTCCCTCTATTCATATTTACTCCCAGATTGTTGATTGAATTTATCCAAGACCTTGATTGTTGGTGCATGCTAGCCCTATTTTCTGAGTTGGAACATTATCATTTTGAGTCTTTTTCCATTTGACCCTTTAAAACACTCTTACATTCACATATAACTTGATGGGTACTGGGCTTTCCTTCCATGCAATCTGAAGGTGATTCCTAGTGCTAACAGAATTAATGAACAAACACATGCAGGTGTCATTGTTGTTGGCCCCTATGTTATGACAAGCATTAGAAAATGCCACTAGGTGTTCATTGGTACTGACAGTGTTATTCCCTGAAAACTTAGGCAGGTGCTCTTTAAACTTTGGAAGTGGATGAGTAGCAGGTTCTAGGTTAAGAGGAGAGGAGATATGCCATGGTGTGGTTGTGGCATCTTCTTCAAACTAAAAAAGTCCATACTTTTTTATGACTTTGGTGGGATTTGTGGTAGATTGGACAGGGATATGGTGGCTATATAAGCTATCGATCACTGATGACGATGAATATTGAGAATATGTATCACTTCCAGTGCCACCATATCCTCCACTAGATGCCATCGTTTCAGTGATAGGCAAGGGAAAGAAGGACGAGATGGATGAATCAGATAAAGCCTTCCTTAGAGAACTTTGTTGGACAGATAATACTACGTTTCTTCTTCCTATTTAAACAATAGGATTGATTTCAAGTGACAAGCCTCTTCTTCTTCTAGAAGCACGAGAATCTAAGGACATAAAAGAAAGGCCAAAAATGAAGAAACAATAGGTTATTGCTAATTTCTAGGCTGTCTACATCTAGCTTCCAATTGTTCTTGAACACTAATATCTCATTCAATTTCTGCCCAAGAACAGTTAAGATCAACATGTTTCCTGGTAGTGTCTAAAATATTATGAATCAAGTTCAAAGCAATGCTGGTCTGGTCTTAGAGACCGAGCTCAAGATTGGGCTACCTTGCAACATTAACAATCATCAATAGAAAAACAGTCAAAGAATCAATATCAGAAAAAGAAAGATGTATCAATGAGAACCGAGTATAAAAATTAACTGGAGAGATATCAAGGATATCCCCAGTATGGTCACCAAATAAATGTTGAGGAAAATATATGAAATGATCTTACTCAAGCATTTGCAAATTTTTCTTGGCTAAAGAAAAATATATGGGAATATCACCCTACATTTATAGCCAACAAAAATAACATCCTGGTGAACAAGTATTAATTATAAGTGCTTAGGCTAGTCTTTTATCAACAAAAAGCTTGCTGGAAATTCACTTTTTATGTAATTTTATGAACATATCAGTTGTTGAAATGAATGTAAATATAGAAGAAAAGTCACCAAGATGATAATCAAGAAATATGAGACATAAAGAAAGCCTTTATTTCATTCAAATTCATCAAAGAGTCATTTTCTTTACAAAATCTGATGCAGAAATTTGGGACCAAAGTCAAACTTAGATATCCTCGATGGAACATACAAAAGGACCTCTAACAGAAAACCAAAACTGAACTCTAAAATATGGATCAACTTGCCACATATTGTTGCCCACTCAACTCTGAATAGACTATCAAAGATAGATTAACACCTCTGTTAAAAAGAGTGTCTGAATGATGTGATTTAGCCCTGAATATTGTTGTCTACAATAAGACCCTGCTATCATAAAAGAGAATTAGGTTTGTGATGAATAAATTAATGAATGAAAACTAAACTATCTCAACATAAACTCAAAGAGAAAACCTTAGTATGCTTCAACTTCTATCCCCCTCTTGTTCCTCCCTTTCCTTTTGATTTTAACAAGTTAGAATTGGTTGAAGTAGTTGAACCAATTCATTAGTTAAGTTAATTAAAAGACTCAACTAACTTTAGTTAGGGGAAAGAGTAATAATTATAATAAGGGTCATAAATAAATAATAACTAATAGGTGGGACCCCTTGTGACTCCCATCAACATATTCACTTTTGGCCATTTTAGCTCATGAAATTTGAAATTATTTAAAAAATAATAATCATATATCCAAAATAAAACATGTTGTCCAAAGATACCTGAAGTCAACTGTCATAAAACAATAGATAAAATAAAAACTCAAAAGCCATATTTCCCAATCTGCGATGCAACCCTTCCTTGATTGCTATTGTCACCTCTTGATTTTAATGAATTTGACTTTGGCTGTGCAGAGCCTTTAGGCCTAATCTCGATGATCACATGGGAACAATCATCCCTCAAATGCATCCGAGAAGACACAAATTTTTCAGAGCCATTGGAGGGTGAGGAAGGGGTAGCAGTGGATTTTCCTTTATCAAGGGCATGGTAGGCCTCAATTTTCAATCTCTTGCTAGCATGGGAGGATTTCACTTGCGAGTGGTCATGGGCAACTTGGGAAATGGGGTTAATAGGCAGAGGAGCAGCAAGGACAAGTTTGGCTAGCCACGATGTTGGGAGACTGTCGGGTGGACAATCTCCTTCCATCCATCATTTTCACGGACCTTGGGTTGTAATGAGACATGAGGAGGTACAGGGATACCGGGGGCTTGTGAGGCTTGGAAAGGAGGCCTTTCAGGCTTAGGTTGGACTATTCCCTACCCAATCCAATTGAATAATTCAACATGAAACAATTGTCCAAGATCTTGTGAATCAATGTCAAAATGTATGGAGAACCTGGGCTTTCTTGGGCCTCAGTTCCAATTACCTCTACCTCTGTTTCCTCGACCATGACTACCTCTACTGAAAAAAACTCATCCTGCATGTGTGATTGATTAGAAAATAGTCTTTTAAATAACCATACATAACAACTCTTAACAAGATGAAATAGATTTGGCTCAGTAATGTATCAGACTCATGCAATCAAATCCATACAAATTATTTTATTGTTAATCAATGAGCAGGGGGTGAAAAGGGGTTCTGGGATATGTGAGGGGTTTGTATTGAGCGAAAATATGATATAATGAGGGGGGAAAAAGACATGGTCACTGTTCAATGACAACAACAATCAACTGAAAATCAAACCAATAAAACATCACTGTAATCCACACAAGACACCGCCACTTTCAACCGCCTTAACACAAAAATTCTCTTGACTATAATCAATCTCAAAACATGGAGTGAAAAAATGAAATGGGAAGGTGATGGGATTTGTAATTAGCAGAAAATGAAATCATGGAAGGGAAGAAAGATGATTACTGTTCATGAAATTAATTAAGTGATCCATAAAACATTCTACGAAAAGAGATGCATCAACCATCAATCATTTTGACCAAATAACAATTTCTGTGCATTTAACTAGTTCTCTGTTCATAAACAAATATCCAATACAATTCCATCACAAGGCAGTTTTCATTTCACACAATCTGTACAGAGGATTTTTTTCCTTTCTTTGCATCTTATAACAATTTCCAAACAGTAACCATTCCACCCTATCAACCATCAAAATCAACCACTTCCCTTACATTACTTCAATCAACAAGTATACTCAAATCCATGCTTCCAAAATTAACAATGAAGTCACAATATCACTGCAATCGGGTCTGTCATTTTAAATGCAATGATATTCGTTAAACATGTATAGGCAGTAACCAAATAATCAAGATCAAATTGCCAAGACTCGAATTGACAATTAAACAGACAACAACCAACATTCCAACACAATTTATGCGCCGAAAAATTCAATCATGCAATTGTAACTCCATCATTGTGCAAGCCCAATTTAAGGTGACTCTAAAAGGATGGGTCACTCATCTAACACAAGGAGGTATCAACAACAAGACTGTCTCAACAAATGATCGTGTTGCAACAGAACATGCTCAAAACTCTGTGAGTATCCCTGAGTGTGAGAACCTAATCCATCTATGCTATACCCAGTGCATAGCCAAAAAAACACCATGATGCAACAATTCCACTTTAACAAAAAAACACACACATTCACGATAATAACTCAACACATTGTGTTGAGCGATCAGTTTATTACAATATTTCTTCGATTTAGTCACACTATAATCAACAATGTTGTGTGCACTTGGCTCATACAATCAAGCATTCATAAGTATGTAGTGGATTTCATTCATACCATCTTGCTAGATGCAATAACCAATTGCCCCCAAAAGAAACTAACAATTATCATGACAGAGACACCATACAAACAACACGGTATGCGTGAGAAACATCAATCATTTATAACTAATGCCAACTAATCAACCAAACAATCCTTAGTGAAAAATACCAATGACTTTGTATCAACCAATCAATTCAGCATTTTCGTAAACATAAATCGATCTAACAAGTTGTGGAAACCACTCATACCCACTCATCAATTTGAATTGGGGCAACGACCTTCTCCATTAAACCATATTGAGTTATTAAACATAAGGAGAGCGATTGTGTAATTTGAGTTGTTCCAATAACAATGCAGGATTCATCATTATTATCACATAAGAAGTAACTAAATACCAAACCAATACGACTGTCATATGACCAACTGGGCAAGTCTATATTCAAAGTAATCGACCATACATTCAATCCACAATAAACACTAGCAAACTTTATATGACCGACAATATTCTTTATAAAACTCCAGACTAGGGGGTAAAGGTTTTTTCTGTAGTGGACACAGGGAGAGCAGAGCCAATTCCTTGTAGTGGTGAAAACTCTAAGGCCAATGGTGTACACACAGAGAGATCCATGATTTATTCGTGGAGAGGTAACAATCCATGGCAGTAGGCCATAAAAAAAGGGTGAGGCTCCAATTCGGCTCGACAATATCAAGGTATAACCCTCGTGTTCTTTGTTCAAATTACCATAGTACTAAGGTGCAGACAGGGCTGAGTTAAGAACAAAACACCCACTTCACGACCCTTAGTGGTGGAATCAACCAATGCCCAAGTGAACAAAACACAGTGATGCAGGAAACCTCCAACCACTAAACCATAAAAACCAGAGACTTGGCATAGATGCAAATGCGTGAGGGAAGACATCTGACCCGAGACTAACAAAACCCTCCAACTAATACAACAAGGATAATAGAGGGATAGCACCCGGGATGACCAATAACTTTTACGAACTCAATATTATTGCAGGAAGAACCATTCATTTCAAGAACACAATTTTACATAGTTGAACTACTTAGGAAAACAAAAACCAATAAACCTGAGCCAGTAATCATTTCATAACCAAAGCAGAGTCACTAATGGACAAAAAAGGCATACCTGAAATCGAATTCCTTTAAAACGCACGCTGGCCGAGCGATTCCTCTCTGCTAAGGAATCAAAGCATATCCACAACAACAAGATCGAACAATATCCCGACTAGGATGGCAGATAATGGGAGGAGTAAAGGTGACATGAAGTAAGTGCACCTCGCCTCCACCCACAATGCATTAATTCATCAGTACATGCCAACAAGTTCTTCATTAACACCATCAATCAACCCATGTATCGAAACCATCACCCATTGAAACCAACAACACAGCCATATCACCTTTCTAACTCATAACATAATTCCACCAAGTTCCATATAGTTCAACAATTCACATAACCATTAGCACTATTACCTTGCCAAATGTGCCACCAACATTTCATACCATATGCATATTAACCATATAACTCAATCAAAATTGCATAACCATTTACTTTGCTAGCTAGGATTTAACGATAATCGTTAAGTATTTTATGCATTTAATATAGTATATAGGATAGCTTGAAATTCTTCCCCTTTTCATTTGTTTCTCATTTCCTTCCAATTTTTCGCATGTAGTATAATAAAAACGCAGAATTGGATGCCTTTTCTTTGCACTTGTTATAGTATTTTTTCCTTTCTCAAAAATGCCCTTCATGCAATTTCACTAACATGTTTGTTGTGCAGGTGTGATAAGAACAAATAGCAATGACATTAATGAATAACATAGGCTGTAGTAACATAAGGAATCAATATTTCATAAACTTAAACCATAACCAATAACAAAAGATCTCATCAACCATGTAAGCCCTGTCGCACATCACCACAGCATAAAAAATGAACAGATATGATCTTGAATAGTTCAAGGGGGTTCCACCTACTAGTATTATTTAGTTTTTTATAAAAATGGCTTTAGCAACACTTTGCGGGAAAAACTTCGTTGACAATTTTAATCGTCAACACCTATGATAAATAATTTTATATCGCGATTAAATATGCTAATAAGTGGAAGCACTATTTGATTGGGAAGGGGTAACATGTCCTTTGGCAGATTGGGTTGAAAGGAGAACTTCCATGTAAGGAAAAATGGTACTCTACAACGAAGGCAGAGGAAAAATTTCATCACCTCATTCAGTTAAATATTTTGGGGACAAAAATCCTCCCTAAATGGGGAGGTATGATCCAACATGGATCTTTATATAATTTTTCATCTATCTTGGTACTTTATGGGTGGAAAAATTGGAGTAGCTTTCAACGCCCTTTTTAGTGGTAGGTTCGAGTTTGGATATTTGGAGTAAGAAACCTTCTAGATCCCTTTTGAGGAATCAAATGACATTTATAAATTAAATGATCAGTTAGATCAATCTCATATTTTTCTCCGAATGGATTTTTGACTAGTTCCCTTAATTCATTTGGAACTGTTTCTCATTAGATGGTTGAAGCATCATTTTCAAGTGAGAGAGGGAGGATTTTCAAACCAATGAATGTAATGAACCGATCGATATGTAAAATGGACTATGAATGCAATTTATTCATTCATGGAGAGCAAGAGATCCAACATAAGGAATGTACGACCTATACAGACACCATATGGCTTGTGGGTGAAGGAAAACAACATAAGGAGAAATGGATTCACTCTAGCAATGAAATAAAACATCTAGGGGGATATGGAATCATCCAAGAAAGAGGGAAAATGTCCCATGGAATTAGAACTTGACCCATGCAAGTTGGAAAATGTCCTAGAAATTGGAACTCGACCTAGGCAAGTGGAAAATGTCCCAGTCAATTAGAACTTGACCTAGGTAAGTGGGAAAACATCTCATAAATCAGAACTCGACCTAGGTAATGGAAAATGCTCAAAGGAATTTGATTTCACCCAAAAATGAGTAATGTATCAGAGTGAGAGGATGCAGTACCGAATACAACCTATAGAACTACATGGGTAATATGAAACAATCCAAGAGGATTTAATTTGATTTCCAGTCGATTTATATTGGTAAGTTGACTACTTTTTTGAATCTTCAACCATTGAGTGTAAACTGTTAATAAATTCCACTAGTCTCAAGTATGTATCCCTTTGTTCTTAAAAATTAAATATAGAAACCAACCTATTAAATTGAAACAACCACTTAATGGAAATCATAGATCTCACATCTCAGTGGAAATCCAACGATCGCATCATAGAGTTGCTGGCTTCCACAAAAATGAATGGAAAAAGGATTTATAAGAATTGATAATAGAAAAATAGTAGATAGTTCTTCATTTCCATCATGAATTCAGTTACAAGCAACATTAAAACACATGGAAATCCATGCTTTATCTAAGAAATGAAGCAAACAAAAAACTTATAACTCAACCTAGTGAATTCACTCACAATTGTTTTCCACAAGAACAAAGAAATATTCAAACCATTCAAGACACATTGGACATAATGTTTACCCTGGAAATCCAAATGGGAAAACCAACTTCAAGTGGGGCTCAATCTATTTCAGTAATCTTTGGTTACAATGCTTTCTTGGCTCTCTATGCATGATCCTCTTGGCCAAAAGACCCTTTGAGAGTGATATTGGTGAGAGAAATAGGGATATATGGGGTAATGGGAAGTCCAATAGGCTGACCTTTCATTTTCCATTCATCACTCTTTTCTCTCTATTATTTTTTTCTTTTCACTAAATTCTCAATTTTTTCTCTTTTGTCTTATTGACTTTACATTGCATTGTCTTTTACATGGTTTACTAACCTTCATTAATTGTTGAAATAATCTTGCAGATACCGAGCCTTACAACCATTCTTGGTTCAAATCAATTTTGGATAAACATAGCATCTATGAGTGTATTTTGAGAGCACAATAGAGGAGGTAGGAGATTTTGTAGCAGCCATTTAGGCCATAGTGTCATATGAAATTCCTTAGTGAGTGCCCCTTTCATTGTACTTTCTTTTCATAACTAAAGAAAAGAGAGAAGATCACATGCCTCACCTTCTAGTTGGGTTTTCTCTTGTATTGGATTTCCCAAGTTACAACTTGTGTTAATTTGGGTGGATTGTGTGTTCTTTTACTTGTTCTTTCATTTTTGTATTCAATTATTTTTCATAATTTAATATGTAAGTAAATAAACCTACATTAATAAAAGATTTCAGTATAATACAAGATATGTTGTGACAAACTTTTCTAGTGGAATATCCGCGGTAGTTAACAGATCATAAATAAAATTTATATTTTATATTTTATAATATTGTTATAGTATTCATATAATTTATATATAAATCATTAAATAAATAAATACGATAACATAAAATAAATATATTCATACTGACATATGGTGTCATTCAGATTCTTATAATTTGTTTCTTCATTATTTAGATATATCTTATCAATGCTTACTTAAATTTATAACAATATAGTTAATAATAAAATAAATTTGAGTATGTTAAATCATATTTAAATATATAGTTGATGTTTTGTTTTTTTCCAAGGAAAAAATATAGTAATTTTTTTATATATAACAAAATTATAGAATTAGATTTTGATGAGCATTTTAGGTGGTATGTTTAACAACTTATACAAGATTGAACCGATAATCTCCAACTAGATAAAAAATGAGGTTTGTGCAATAATTCAAAAAAGAAGGAGGTCTAATTTTTATTTATTCAACCTAAATATATAGTTAATGTTATATTAATCAAATAAAATTGAAATGATTTACTATAAAGTTGAGTATAATGGTTAAATAAATATATGAAAAAAAAAATTAATAATAAAATATTTTTGAGTATGTTAAACCATATTTAATTATGGTTGACCTAGGTTGATTTTATTATATGGGATGCACATTGCAATGCAACATAACTATTGATAAATATAGAAATTTGATATACAATTATCTAAGATGAATGTTGGAATGTGAAATAACCATTTAGGAACATCACAACTAAGCATAATACTTGATGAAAAATGAAATGGGACATAATAGTGGATGAACAATGCAATGCAACATAATAGTTGATAAACAATACAATGCAACATAATAGTTGATAAACAATGCAATGTGACATAACAATTGAGGAATAGTTGATAAACAACACAATATGACATAACCATTGAGGAACATATCAAGTTGACATAACTCAACCAAGATGAACATCAAAATAGAGAGAACCATATTATCAACCTCTTACTATCACATTGTGACATAATATTGTAATGTGAATTATTGTATGGTTGAATATAATTGAACATTATCAAGCATTGTAATTTGTACTTTTAATATCCCCAGATGGGGTGACACCTGCCGAGAACATGATACATGGCACTCAAGCGATGAGTGCAATTAAATCCCCTCACCACAAGCCTCCTCCTTCATCAACTCACAATGCATATCATTCACTTAGGAAAGAGGTTAGTGCACTGGGAAAATTAGGAAGGTTTAATGCTGCATCAAGCTTGGCCATCCAGAAATGGTAAGATGCAGCAAGGTGACATCACATCGACATTCATGGCTCCCCAAAATGTCATTTCTCTCATCATCATGCAGGAAATATCTTGTTGTGGTTCTTATTTCCAGAGTTTTTCCTCGACATTGCATTCTCCACCTGCATTCTTCGTTCGAGTAAGCCGAGCCTCTATCAATTTTCTTCCTTCCATGACCAACATTCCCTTCATTTCCTCTGTCAATTTTCTTCCCCTCGAGTTCATCTTCACCATGCCTCGCGAGAGAGGTAATTCCAAACGCAGGCCAACCTACTATAGTCTGGTAGGATGACATCGATGCACATTCCTGCCTTCTCTCTTTCCCAATCCAGGGAGAAGCTATGTTCATTATCCTTACTATGACCAAATTTGGTGCAATGACGCCCAGTTTGAGCCCCATTTACCTGACCCTGAGCTAAACTATGGAGGATGCATAGTGGAGGAGGAGATTCCTACTAACTGGGAGGAGAACACTATGGAGCAGACATCACCAACTGGCACCCATTTCCCCTTAAATTCTCCTAAGATATCCATGGGAGGATGTATGGTAGAGGATGAAATCCCTCCACTGGTGTAGGGTGACTTCAAGGAAGACGCAACCCCCAATGTTAGTGGATCGAACAATGAAGTACCATGGATATATTAGGGCGAATGATGGAGCAAGGTGGAGACCCATCAGGCGTTGCACACAAGTGAGAAAGCTCATCTAGCTTTGGGGTGCCATAATTTTCCCATATCCTGCAGGCTCATGGAGGACTATTTAGTGTTGATCTTTGAGATGAGGAAATATTTGGCCGAGCATCTTCACAACCAACATGTCCTTAGCAGACGCCTAGACATATTTTTCGATTCCCTATCAAGTGATCCTGCAAAGAGCCATTTCCCAACATGATGTTAGTCGTTTTCCTTCATAGTTCACCATGACAGAAGCCCGAGTTTTCCTCACATCTAGTTTATTTTCTATTAGATTTCCAATTTTAGCTAGAATGCATTTTATTGAAAATAGATTTTGGTTTATCAGTTGGCCCATGAACAATACATGCCACATATTCTGGTTTCCATGCATGTGGCATAACAAGTTGAATGTTTTGATGTATATTCATACATGTGTCACTTTTTTGACATCTTAAAGTAATACAATCTTTTTATTTACAAAAAAAAAATGTGTACTTTTAATATGTATCATTTCAAGAAATTGTATATCACCTTTAAAGAACATCGCAATCCATCATCACACTCGAGGAATGATGAATGTTGAGGTGCGAAATACGAATGGAGGAACACAACAATTCCACATATGTAAACCATGATAACTATGGGAATATCATGAAATATTATGTAAATGAACAAAGTTATTCTTACATGATTAATTAATAATGAAAGTTAATATAACACTTTATTAAACTTATTAAGAATACATTTATATTCATATTATTAATAATGTCATATTATAATATTATAATATTACAAAATTTAAATAATCATTATAATATTACAAAATTTATATTATTGATTTATGAAATACAAATTATTATAATAAATTTAATATAAAACTTTATTAAATTTATTAACAAATAAATCTATCTTAAAATTATTTATAATATTATATTATAATATCAATTTTTTTATATAATTATTATTTGAAATATAAATGTTAATAAATAGTCCCGTGGGTTAGCTTGAGTGATTGAGAGCCATGATTTACATTCAAGAGGTCACGTGGTCAAGTCCTCGAACATATATATTATAGAGATTGTTGGGCCTCACTCGATGTCCCCTACTAATTAAGTTATATGAAATTTATATATTAATTATTAAACAAATAAATAAATACAATAATACAAAATAAGTATATTCATATTTATATTATAATATTTATGAAATTTATATACAAATTATTAAATAAATAAATAAAATAATATAAAATAATATATTCATAATAATATACCATGTCATATAAAATAAATTTGAGTATGCTAAACCATATTTAAATATATAGTTGATGTTATAATAAAAAAATATTGAAATGATTGACTATATAGTTGAGTACAATGATTAAAGAAAGATTTGAAAGAAAGATTTTTATATAATAAAATAATTTTGAGTATGTTAAACCATATTTAATTATGGTTGATTAAGGTTGATTTTATTAAATGGGATGTAAGTTGCAATGCAACATAACCATTGAGGAATTTAACAATTTGACATACAATTAGTTAAGATGAATGCCATAATGTGAAATAACCATTGAGGAACATCACAACTAAGCACAACCCTTCACTAACATTGAAATAGGACATAATAGTGGATGGACAATGTTATGCAACATAATAGTTGATAAACGACACAACATAATGATAACCATTGAGGAACAATAACAAGTTGACATAACTCAATCAAGATGAACACAACAATAGATATAACCATATTCTCAACCTCTTATTATTGCAATGTGACAAAATATTGTAATATGAATTATTATATGTTTAAATATAACTAAACATTATCGAGCATTGTAATGCATACTTTTAATATGTATCATTTCAATAAATTGTATGTCATCTTTAAGGAACATTTAACAATTGAGGAATGATGAATGTCATTGTGTGACATAAGCATAGAGGAACGTGACAATTCCATGTAAGTCAACCATGATAAATATAGGAATATCATTAAATATTATATACATCAACAAAGTTATTCTTACACGATTTAATTAATAGTGAAATTTAATACAAAACTTTGAGTGATTTTGATGATGATGTCCAAGAAGTAAATTTCGAAAACCCTCCTAGGAAGTTGATGAAATGTTTTTCAAATAATGATTCTCCAAATATGAAAGAAGTAGAGAAGACTATTAAGACTTAACAAAGGTAGAGGATATTGAGAATACACGACAACAAAAGATAACACCTAATGAATCTTCTTCTCTATTACAAAATTTGAGTTTAAAGAAGAAAGTTAGGAAGATAAAGTAGTTGAAAGAACAAATTGCATAGTTATAAGTATTGGATAGGCACATTAAACATGAAATTGAATTATTGAAAGCTCTGGTAGAAAATTGAGAGAAGGAAATGCAAAATTCAAGTTACAAATAGAATACTTAGAAAACAAGGCAGGAAATGGCACATGCAATATAAGATGGTAAAATTTCAAAATATGAGACTTAAGATCAAAATATACAAAATGTAGACTAAACAATAGAGTAATGCAGCGCAATCCAACATGAACATCTTATTAAATGTCGTAGAAAGAGAAATTTCTCCTAATAGTATGGAGCTTAAATGTGGTGCCCTATTTTATCTGATTACTATGATAAAACAAACTTATTCTTTGAGGGTGTTTGTTCATAAATGACTTGGATATTGACTCTTATTATGATGATGAGACATAATTATTAAATTATGATTGAGTAAATCAAGAATGTTGAATTCGTTAAATTAAATTCATGTGAAGTTTAGATAAATGTTTTTATATAATGATATGATGAAAACAATGTTAATGATAAATTCACTGGATGATTTTACATAAGACTTAGATTGTTCCTATTGGAGATATTACTAATAGTTTTCCTCAGTGAGGTAATGAGATATAAAAGTGTGTTGACGCAAAAAAACTATTGACAAGAATTAAGACTCTAGATTAAGTCAGGAAGTGGTAATTAAATGATGAAAGTGGTAATTATTGAATGGAGGCATAGGAAACATGCTTTTTAGTTTGAACCAAACATGGATAACAAATATGTTTGGAGTTACACCCGGTGCTATTAGGAGAGGTGGAACAACATCCTCGCTTCTACCTACTAGAACTCCTGCCATGGTTGGAGTTGAAAAGTGCATGACACTTTTACTCAGTGGTTTCACGTTGCGGTGAGCTCAGTCAATTATGAGGACCAACTGAGGGGTGCACAATACAGTGTAGCCTTATTCCTCAATATACATTAGTTTCTTAGCAAGGGAAACAAAATGAGTTAACAATGTCTCCACAGTTGCACCAATTTTCCATTGCTAAAGGTTAGATACTTGAAGGGAATGTATGCATGGAACCCTTAGAGTATGTCAAGTGAGTCATGAAGAGCATGATGTATATGGCACCCTTAGTATCCTTACAAAATATATAATGAAAATAAAAATGAAAAGTGATTCAAATACATAGTACGAAGAGATCTTTTCTTAGGCATTACAATTAAGGGAAAAAATATCTATGTCTCATTCATTTAGAAAAAAGAAATTAAATTAATAGTCTAATTAAAAATTTTCATTAGTAACCATTTTAGTAAATTCAAGTTAAAATAAAAACAATAAGAGGGAAAGATTAAGTTGTAAATTTGTGCATGTTTTTATTATAAACTAATTAATTAATAGAGAAAATTCAATTCATGAGAACTCTTAAGTCACGGAGAAGAGTTAGGAAAGATAATCCTAATTCAAATTTATTTTGTAAGCTAAAAAGAAGGTAGGCTAGAGTTAAGTGAAGAGAGTATTAAATAACTAAGAAATAAAAATACTCGTGCAACAAAAATAAGAATCTTGGAAAAGATCTAGGAAACACCTAGGAGTAAATCTAGGAAGTCAAGGAAAGGCGGGTGAGGGAAATGATTTATTTTAAATTTTTAATTGGTAATTTCATGCCTACTTGTGAATATGGGTGACACTTGTAATGATGAATATTAATATTAAGATAAATTTTAAATGGTAATTTTGCATGAGTGAGATAGGTGGCATAAACCTCAAATGTTATAAAAGGAAGGTCTTGGGATAAAGGAAGGGATTTTTTCACTCCATTGCTAGAAGGTTGTTGTAAGGCAATTAAAAATTTGAGTAATATTACTAAAAGTTTGAAATTTGAATGTGATCTTGAAGTGGGAATATTCTAAGCTTGCGAGCTTGATCTTCAAATAACTTCTAGTGGTATTACCTATACAATCCCAATGTATCTCTAGGGATGTTGGGGAAGAAGAGCACCCACATAAATTGGTAGGGTGGTTAACCAGTGGGTCAAATCAACAATTGTAAAGCTTCGACGAGTTTGACACAAATTTTGATGAAGTTGAAGCAAGTTTCTGACAAGTTTCCTTATGTTGAATTTCTACATTCTTGAATGGTTATGTTGCATTGCAACATGAAGAGGTGGACTTCAATAATATGTCACATGTACCATTATGATTCACTTCAATATTATGTCAAATTGTCACACTAAGAGGTTTATAATATCATTATATCTATTGTGTCGTTCATCTTTGTCGACTTTCTATGATCCTAAATGATTATGTTTCATCGTAGCATTCATGAAGGGTTAAATTTGATTATGAAATTATTTAATGATGATGTCACATTGTGACATTCATATTGTCTTACTTATGTCAATTTTCTATATTCCTCAATCATTATGTTGAATTATGGCATTCATCAAAGGTTATTTTCCATTGTGACAATCCTCAAGGGTTATGATGGATTGTGATGTTTCTTTACGATTATGTCTCATTATAACACTTATCATGGTTGAATTATGTGGAATTGCTACATTCATCTATGCTTATGTTGCATTCAAACATTAATCTTTCCTCAAGTGTGATGTTGAATTTTGATGTTCCTCAAAGGTTATATACAATTCCTTGAAATGATACATACTAAAAGTACATTACATTGATTGATAATGTTTAGTTATATTTGAAGATACAATAATTCACATTATAATATTATGTCATATTGTGATAGTAAGAGGTTGATAATATGATTATATCTATTGTGATGTTCATATTGGTTGACTTATGTTTACTTTCTATGTTCCTCAATGTGTTAGAAAAACAGGACCGTGGAGCAATAAAATAAAACAAATGCGGAAACAAAACACAGAAGATACACAATACAAGAGAGACACAGATTTACGTGGTTCACCCAGTGTGGGCTACGTCGACCAGAGAAATTGCCAGGTCCTTCATTTATTATTATCCAGCAAATGAAGGGATATAACCTATAACAAAACCTGTTGTACCTTCCTCTTCTTTCTCTCACAGTCTCCTCTCTCAGAATATAATACTCGCCATAATGCATAGCCGCAATACATTTCCCTCATAACAGAGGGTTTCCTTCTAGGGAAAAAAACCCTAACATAATTTCTACCATTAGATCTGCGACCTTATAATGAACAGTCCAGATTTATAATGAAATTACAATATACATTTACAAGTCAATTTTTCCTTTGGGGGCTTCGCCCTTTAACCCCCCAATCAGGGGGATAGGCCCCTCGGACCCCGCAAAGGGGGTACCCCCTCTTCACTCCCCCACGTGGAAGAGTGTACAAACTTCTAGCGTGTAAAGTCTTCATGGGGTATAAACATGACTGAAAGAAAGGACCTCTGAATCAGGAACATAATCAGGCTCCACAACCAACAATCTCCCACTTGGAGACTGATCTCAACAACTCCACCGCTACTATATATGCTGGACTCTAAACCTGATTGGATTTGACAAATTTCTCATCTTCATCTTCATTCTTGAAGACCAACTGAAACTGAGAAGGAACTCAGTTTCTCCCTGGTTACTCCCTTTGTTAACATGTATGCAGGATTTTGGCTAGTGTGTATCTTTTCCAATTTCAAATGTCCATATTCCAAGATGGATCGTATAAAATGGTACATCAACTATATATTCTTAGTCTTCGAATGAAAGGATGAGTTATTTTCAAGGTGAATGGCACTCTGACTATCACAGTACAACCTGCTGTTCTCATGCTTCTTTCCCAATTCCTCCATAAACCTCTATAACCAAATCATCTCTTTACTAGCCTCTGTAGAAACAACATACTCTGCCTCTATTGTTGAAAGTGCAACAACCTTTTGCAGTTTCAAAATCCAACTTCCTACTATTCCACCTATAGTAAAAACATACCCTGTGGTGCTCCTCCTGCTGTCTTTATCACCTGCCATATCTGAATCAACATATCCCTGTAGAAAAATGTCTGAACCTCTAAAACATAATGCATGAGTAGTAGTACCTCTCAAATACCTGAGAATCCACTTTATTTCCTCCCAATGTTATTTACCTGGATTGTTCATATACCTGCTCACAAATCCCACTGCATGTGCAATATCTGGTCTTGTGCAAACCATTGCATACATCAAGCTGCCAACTGCTGATGAATAAGGGA
>SNQJ01S0011044.1:76655-90543 GCA_010110895.2 Picea sitchensis
CTTAGCAATCCTTAAATCATGGATCTGACCTTCCAACAGAGTATTTATACAATCCCTCCTCATGAGACTATCTCATCATGCAACTACTTGCTATACCTCTATAGTCCATTGTTTATCTCTTAGCAATCCTCAAATCATGGATCCGACCTTCCAACAGAGTATTTATATAGTCCCTCCTCATGGGACTATCTCATCATGCAACTACTTGCTTCACCTTAATCCTTTTATATGTTCACCATTATTAGTTTGAGACTTGAAGGTAGATTCACAAGTATGTTTCCCCTTTCCCCCTATTCACTTCAATGCATTTATGTTTCAAATTTAATCATT
Organism: Picea sitchensis; assembly: GCA_010110895.2. Classification (NCBI taxonomy): domain Eukaryota; kingdom Viridiplantae; phylum Streptophyta; class Pinopsida; order Pinales; family Pinaceae; genus Picea; species Picea sitchensis. Next base: position 76,986 of record SNQJ01S0011044.1, read on the forward strand.
TATTTATGTTGTAGATGACTATTGTTGAAATCCTGTATCTCCTAGATGCCATGTTCTTCCTGCTAAGCATATTCTATCCAAGTCCAACTTGGATAACTTGAGTTTCTAGCTAATCTATCTTATTGACTTTGAATCTTCAACATTTGATTACTTTTGTAGACCAAACTAATTCAGCTTTTGGTTGTCTGAACAATTCAGCACTTGTGGTGCCTGAACTACTATATTCTCCCTCTTTAGAAAATTGGGTCTCAAGCTTGACTTCCTTATTCAATTTTCACCATACAATAATTTTTCACATATATCCTCTTCTTCCTTTTGGCTTCATAAATACCATCTTAGAGGACTCAACTTTAATTTACAACCTATTGCAAATTAAATTGTAACTTCCAACATTGTATCCTTTTCCAAGTACTTCCTTGCACAATTGAGATAGTTTATTTTAGGTTCCATCTCTTTTTCATACCATGTCAAACATATAACATTTTTCTTCCTCATATGTCTTCTTAGGAATTTCCTTTCGGAAGACCACTTCCCTATTTGTGTTCTTCTTGAATTTCCATCCCATTCTACCTTGGAAATACACTTAGTACCCTTCAAATGTACTCATAATTCTCTATATGCATCAACAATTACCTTTCATTACTGTCATGGTTCTTTTATTTTTAATATACTCCAACTAGCTTGGCATCCACTTATGATACCTTTTCCACTAATCTCAACTATTCATGGACTTTGTCCAATTATGGAGTCCAATTAATTTTTATGGATTACCCCTCATTAGAGTCTAATTGCATCCATCTAGAACAAATATGCACATAATTGAGTTTTCATTGTCTCATCCACTGAGTAATTTTCTCTTGCACCCTATTTCCATTAATAACTCTAACAAAGTGGATGTACTACTATAATTATTCATAGAATAATTCTCGAAGACAATGCACCTTACCTTCATATATGCATTATGGCCCTCTTTATCAGAATACTAGTTTCTTCGATTCCCAACAACTTCATTGTTGAACCTGAATTCATATCTTAACATTGTTAATTCCTTGCCTTTGATCATATTTTGAATAAGCCTTGAAATCACACTCTCCCCTCAAATGTCTCTACTCATCCTTGATTCAAGGTTCAAACAATTTTATCTTGTTTTTGAACCAGTCTTCATTTTCCCATGATTTGTACCTCTATGTGTACCTATTGCACATGTAATATCATAAATTCTAGATGGTATTTCTTACTCATCATCCAAATTTTATATGCACATATTTCATCTAGCAGTCTTTTACTGCCTTAAAATTCCATTAGACGATTTCCAATTGCTTGTTGCACCAATATGTTTGATCCTTGTAGCTTCCTAAATAAATTACATGCTCATTCAGAAGAACTGCCTCAACCTTTTTTTCTCATGTATATAAATTTCCCTTGCATCTTCCACATATATAAAACTCATTCTAAACCTACTCTTCAATCCCAACAATTATCTTCGTTTTGATTACCTAGGATTTTACTACTCAATTCACAATTATGGTTGCATATCTAGATTATCCTATCAAAGATATTTTCAATGACTACTTTCTTTCTAAATTTTGATCTCTGAGAAGAAATTTGTAGTCATTTGAATATTTCTAATTTACTCCTTTTGCACACTTTTCATTCTAGTGCATTTAATCCCAAACACCAACTTCTGTCACTTGTAGAATTAAATCTATTAGGAACTAGGGAAACTTTTGTATGAGACATAGATGATAATGATGATCGAGAATTCATAACAATTCTCATATTTTCAATCTGATTCTCTACTCAAAATATGTATCAATTTGGAATAAAAACTTTGTCCTTTTCCACTCTTTCCAGACTTACAATTTCTAGCCAAACTAGTTATCTACCAATCTATGCATTTCTGGAAAAACTTCACTAAGTAAAATTTATATGGCTTGGTGAGTGCATAAAATGCCTAGTAAATATATTTTTCCATGTTTTCCATATGGGAACCCTTTTCCTCCTCAGAAAATCCCTAAAATCCCTAAAAGGCGACCTTTAATAGTGGATTTTTGCCCTATTTTTGGCATCTCCGCTCCAAAATCCTTGGAATCCGTCGAATCCATTCACACAATATTTTCATGTATTTTTTATGACACTGTAAAAATTTCAGCAGAAACTGCGCTCCTCCCTTTGAGCTTGACCTTAATCTCCAAAATCTTTAGTCTCCATTTTTAAGAAAAATCAAAGCATAATTGGCCAATGACTCTCTCTATCATTTCTGTATCCCTTGACACTGTGGAAAAAACCTAGAAAATATTATCTTTCTCAGAATTGTTATGCTCCTGCTATGGCAAAAATATGATTTTGGCACTAGAATTTTTTTTTTAACTATAAGGAAGATTTTATCATGTGGCATCCTTGCTAACATGGCTACTGATGTGCCATTTTGGGTCCACATGGCACCCTGAGGTGATGCCATGCCACCCTATTGGCCACCCTGGCCTTGTCCTGTGAGCCTTTGACACCTTCCTTCTTCTCTCTCTTCTCTTTCTTCCTTATTTTATTTTATTTGGGCCCCACCATACCTAGCATCCCACGTGGTACCATATTCAATTATGGATGGGACAAAGGTCCCACCTCTTCTGCCAAACTTTCATATGGCACCCATTCATTAGTTACTGGGATGGGTGGGTCCCATCCTACCCTTTTACTCATGCACACACAACATGCATACTTGATTCAAAAATATTTAAATACCAACTTGATCTTTGAAAACCCATATTAGCATCTAACCCGATTCAAAAATATTTATTGATTGTATTGAGGTGATTTGCAGAACAAATGTCAATGTGATTATTATCCAAAACCTTATAAAATGATTAATAACTTTAATAATAATGAGATAACATAGAAAAAAATAAAAGAACTCAAAATACAAGATTTGATGATGGAGTTCACTTCTCTTAGGATACATCTTTGAGTCCCCTTTCAAACAGTGAGACTACTTATCATAATCTCAAATGTCAAAAATTACAAGACAAAATGGACTGGAAAGCCAAATTTGAAGTCACTCTTTAATTCCACTACTCAAACTTAGAAATATAGTTTACCATTGAATTCCTCTTGAAATTCTGAGAAAAATGAGTATAATATTTACCTTCTTCTCACTGGCTCAATTTCACCCTCTTTACATGCCAAACGTTGCACTATGGTGCTCATAAATGGAAATTTGCACTAAGACTTCTATAGACAACATCTTAGCATTAAAATAACATCACCATCGTGCTCCTCCTAAGAAAATGAGAAAAATGAGTATAATCATGCCTATGTTTGGACATGGTACTCCATGGCATGCAAATATATATAACACCAAAAACTAAGCTTTGTTGGCATGCACTTTGTATTTCACCTTCACATACTATGTGCCTCCTTGGGATTTGTGTCCACATTGGGATATGTGTTTGACCTTAAATATGCCACGGACCTTACCATGGTCCGAACTTTGGGTTACCTACAACATCAAGTTAAAAATATCCCCCACGAAATCTCCATCAAATTTGGAACCTTGGTCACAGTGGTTAAAGTTGTTGCACACCTAGGAGGAGGTCATGGATTCGACCCCACGAACCCCTCTCCAACCAACATTTTGTTATAACCATATATTAAATGTTTGTGGTATAGTTTGACATTATATTTTGTTATCCCCCCAAGCTTTGAGGAATGGTTACATCATATAAAAATATACCCAGGGACAGGGCTTAACCCTCAATCCTTTTTCCAGCTGAATGGATAAATCCACAAATTTAAATAGACTCTACGTCATATACAATTAAGTGACATGGTGGTGGTATAATGGTAAGGCACGAGGTTATTATGTGAGAGGTCAGGGGTTTGACTTTGGTTGACCTCATAAAATTTTGATAAACCTTAACTTGAAGAGGCCAATGGGAGACTGTGACGTGGCAACCTCTCATTGGTCCACCTGTGTGAACCATACCACATGTCGAGACTTGATTTTTCCACTTGTGTTGTATGGTTTCCTTGTCACCTGCTCAATCAGCTATATGATGTGCCATGCGAAATTCTGTGGTATTTCCATGTCAACATCATATGGTTTGTATGGTCGTTCCATGTGTCACCCTTCCAGTGGTGCCATGTGTCACCTTTGACTTTGATTTTTGACCTTGTTGACATGAACTTTGACTAGTTATATATTTTTCATACAAACTCCTCTTGAGTCAATTTTTGCACCATTGGAAAGCTATCACCGAGATATACACAATGAATTCCTTTTAGATATCATTTGAGACGATCACATTTTGAGAATTTATGGATCCTCCTGGCCCTATGTGAGTGTTACAGATCCTCCTGGATCAATACTCCCCAGATCTAATGACGAAAATTAGAGTAGATCAAAAGTATAAGTTGATTTCACATGTTCAAGGTGATTGGGAGTTATCAACACTCCACCATATGATACCACCAAACTGTCATGGCCCACATGGTCCTCCCTCATTGGTTTCACATGCCCAATAATTTTTTGAAAACCGTTTGTTAACCATGCAATACAACTTATGGTATTGGGTCTCACCGCCTCATCCATGTCACACCTACATCAACTATCAGTGCTGCCACCATACACTGTTTTAGGAAATTCAATTTCTTAAATTGATTTACATTAAATTCTAAACTAGGGAAATCATAAGCTTGTGAGATACTGACAAAATATATGCAGGAGTTGGAAACTAACTCTAAGATAAGAAATATGAACCAAAAATGTCAAGAAAATGAATTAAAATTAGATGATATTATGTCTTAGGTCGAGTCCTAAGTATTTTCAGCTATCTCTTGGATTCTCGGGATTAACAAACATTCATATCTTTGATGCACACCACACTCAGCCAATTAGACTTGTAGAAATGAAATTGCAGAAATAAAAGGCTAACGAATTCCATTGAGGTCAATGGACTTATATTTCAACTATTGACCACATTACTTTGGTTGAAAAGAAATAGCATCAACTAGTTTTGTGATCACTAAAGAAACCCAACCTTCAATGCCTAACTCTATATGGAAACCACACTTGCATGAATTGAAATTGCAGAAATGAAATGCTACAAAAAATTAAATGAGAAAATACTAAAATAGCATCACATAGAAGAAAGGAAACTACTTTGGCATTGTATATCAGAGAGAGGGGGCCCTCCCTCTCTCGGCATATACTTCCAAGAAGGAATACAATACAAAACTCTTGATGTGCAACAACAAGCTCTTTATTCCAACTTTAAAATGATTACAATGATCATTCTCTTCAATATGGAAATCTATGCTCTAACCTCTCCCTCAACTCTATACTATATAACTATCCATATGAATGATATCCTCTCATATTTATACATAAATATTCTCCTTGACGAAAGGAAAAGGAGTTACAACAAGATGAGATTAGATCCTAAACAAGTGGATCTGCAATTAACAAATCCTATATCCTAAACATGTGGAAATTTTCACCACCAAATCTTGGATTTTATCTAAGATAGTTTGAAGAAGATAATAACATCATACTCCAAGAGATTTATGTGCCCAAATTCAAGGACATGGGCCGCAACTTGGTCGAACCACTTAGCTACCGAAATTGTAGGCTAGTTACCAGAATGGCCAATTTTGGAAATCTTAATCATACACCCCTTGTTTTTCACTTCTTGCATATTTTCCTTGTGATTCAACTAAATGACCTTATTTTGCACAAAACCCACATTTTATATTTTTGATATTCCTCTTCATCTGTTCAGAAATGACATGGAAAATTTTACTACCAAAACTACCAACAACTACATAATTACCAATAGTTGTTGAATTGCCAAAAACTGATGAATGCCACGAGTAAGTTAGGAAACCATAATATCTACCCTAAGTAATCATAAAATCATTATAAATCAATGATTTTTGTGTGCATATGCTGCATGAAGTTCATATAGGGTAGAAATGGACAAACTCAAAAATATGAGTGATGAAGGGAATGAGGATGAAAGGGTGAAGTAAATGAAAAATGACTTATCATAAAATGTGTTATTTATGAGGTCCAACATCCCCCCCACACTCAAATAATTACATGTCCTCATGTAATCAAATATACATAGGAGGTAGTTTCTGGGTGTAATATATGGTCTTCAATCTCTATGCATGATACAATTACTTATTTTCTTTGGCAGGGAAAGGATGAACAAGATATAAAAACCCGCATTCTATTTTTTTTCTGACTGGTGGAATTAGAAACTAGTTGGGAACGTACTCGCATGACATGGGGTTGTGTTATCCAACTGCTACCACTATAACCTCTAGGTGTTCCCATGATGGCCCATACACGACACACAAGGTAAATCAGGGTTTTGAACCGGTGACTTCACATAACATAGTGCCTTAACAGTACACTCCATCATTGAATTCCATACACCCTGGGTGATAAAACTTGCATTATAATAAATCATATTGTGGTAATGAGATTTTATTTTTCTTAGTGATATATTTCAAATATCAGATAGGGAGATTGGAGTGATGTTTTACTACAAAATCCATCATATATGATACAATACCTAAGTGCAAAGGATTTATTTTATACTTGGATTTTTCAAAGTCAATGATGCCACATGGAGATGGATGACGATGGGTAGATAATGAAATATAAAATGAAAAGTGTAATAAAATGAAGGAATGGGAAATATTAAAAGCTTCAATAATTTTTATGTGCATGAATTCCCAAGTTAGATGCCTGCCTAGAAATACAAATTTCTTACCCAACTTTACCTTGTCCTAATGTATGATCCTCTATGAGACAAATGATAAACTTTGGCTCACCTAATGTGTGTTGATATGACTCTAGTGTGATGATATGAGAGGAAAATACTTTGGTTGTAAGTTCATTGCATGATGTGGAAAGGAAAATGCTGGTCATTTTGAATTGCTTGTAGGTTTTTATTTTTTCCATGATGATCTTTTGTTGGACAAGTTCGTTGATGATGTTGATCTGAACTTAAAGGTATGAAGAGTATTGTTCCTGAAGAAGATAATTGATCTTGATGTTGAAGAAAAAATTGATTTTGTTGATTATTAGTGAACTATTGCTACATAAATCATGAAAATTTGATCTTTATTCATTCTTGAAAACTTGAAAACTTGAAAATTTTTGAAAATCATTGTTGATAGGTGGATGATCATTTTGTGCTAATTTTAAATCATCTCCAAGTTGCGATATATTCTTGGGATGTGTGCAACCATTCAAAAACTACAAATCGGCTACAGAAAGATGGTTGTAACTGTTTACAAAAATTATGGTAATTTTTATTCAATCAGTTTTAAAACATGCCCTTTAATCCCTTATTGTGTATATTCTGCAAATTTCATTTGCATTACACTCAATTTGATGCATGGGGCACAAAACCCATGTCTTTGAATTTATCGGTTCAACTTCAGTTTTTTACAAATGACGTGCAAAAAGTGCCCTTGAAGTAGGTTGCTACAGGAAATATGGAAATTATATAAAAATGTTCTTAAAAAACATACTTGTATATCCATCATTATGCACTTTATGGAAATTTTGTTCACATTTTACTCAATTTTCCACATTCTACCAAAAAACCCATATTTTGGATTTTCTTGATTCATCTCTATTTGTTTGAAAATTATGTGGCAAAACTACCTTTGGAAATAGTCCGCTATAGGAATTTTGGTTGCTACAGGTTTTGGTAGTTGTAAAAAAGCTACATAATTTCTCTAAAACAACTTTGTTGTCACGATGATTTCTCTGTTGTCGTGATGAGAAGAATATGAGTATTGGGTGTTTGGATGCTTAAACCAAGAAGTATGATGAAGATTGTCTAAAGGAGATGGAACTGAATGTGCATCTAGAATCATAGGATATTGATAACTGAATGCTCTTCTTCCCCCACACTAAAGATAGCTTGTGTCCTTATGCACATGAAGTAGGGGAATTTGTATCCTTCATGAAGGATTGTCAAGTTTTTGTGGCATCATATAAAGGAGGATGAAGGACAATACCTAGTTGTTAAAACATGCACACTCATTTCAATTCCTGAAATGATCTTTTTCCTTTCTTGTGATGACTTATTGATCTTCTTTAATAGTCTCTCCATCCTACTAATTACAAATGTTTGCACTATAAATACATTTATACACCAAACAATGAATCCATACTTGAGTCCATGTGTCTATTGGAAGATTTGTTGGAGAGTTGCAACATTTGAGTAATCATGTTGGTTATCCTTCCAAAAACAATTTTTTTGTGGCCTTCATGTGTCAACCTCAATGTTTTTGGCATACAACTATCCATTTATCACTTATTGTGTTCACAAATTGATGTTTTGGAATAACATCCACATGATTTCAAATGCAGGAATTCTTCACCCTTTCCACTTAGCTATGGATAAGAATTCATGTCAAAAGGAACAAATACAGTTATAAGTAAACACCAAATGCATTAAGTATGCACGGCTTTAGGAAAAATATGCTCCAGATGTTTCAGAGGATTTAGCCACGTCATCATTCCTTCTAGTAAGTGCACTATTATCCCTCAACAAATGCATCAAACTATGGGATACCTTTGAGAGTTAGTTCATCCATAAGGTTTATCATATATGGCTTGCCAAAAAGCCTATCTTTGAATGATTTGACAATGACTAGAAATGTAGTAGAGAATAATAATATTTGGTGGGTTTTAGGAAGAAATTTGATGAGTTTTTCCACTAAAGGTTCAAACTCTAGAGGGAGGATTTTATCAGCCTCATCCATTACAAACATTGTACAATATTTCAGGTTGCAAACACCCTTATTTTCTAGATCCATAAGTATTTCTAGTGTGCCTACATGAACATGAACTGGTTGATACAAGCACATGATTTCATACTTCAAGATAGTTCCTCATGTACTAACAATTAATTGAATTTTAAGGTGGGATTGATTATATTTCAGTGCCAAGTTCCTACTCAATCTTGTATAAATTAAACCAATCCTCATATGTAATCAAATTTACAGCAAGTTCTTAGATGACCAAACCTTTCAGATCTCCCTTCTTTGTGCAAATGTGTTTATGAATACTTAGGAATATCAAAATTGATAACAGCATTAACTACTTGAATATCAATTCCTCTCATACACAGATCTGAAGACACTATATTTCTATAGGAACCATTAAGGAATTCATGGAAGACTTTGTTCTGGTAAGATTGCAACATCTATACATGGATGTAAAAGCATGAATATCCAAGCTCTGTAATTCTTTTGGATAAGAGTTCTACTTGATTAACAGAATTCTAGAAAATTATTGATTGGTTGATTTGGAGCTTTGAGAAAAGAGCATTGAGACAATAAACCTTTTTCCTCTAATACATTACCACACTACCAAACTAATAATCAACAACTAGCACATATGCACAATCACAATACTTTATCATATTCAACTTCCTTACGTTTCTTGAATTTTATGTGTACTTTCCTCTCTGAAAACCTCCACGATTTCATGGTTGGAATAATGAAATCGAGATATGATGTCTAATTTCTTGAAGATTTTACCAAATGTTATTGAAGGTATTCTTTAATCAAGATTTCTTAGATCCATTTCTCATGGATCTCAAAATAGAGCACGGATTTCAAAAACCCTTCCACAACCAATTTTTTGGGAAATACCATTTTGAAGAATCTATAGTATCTCCCATAACATTCACAATGTTAGGAAACCACTCACGTGGAACTTAAATGGGTTTGTCCCCCACAAAACTCATGTGATGGATTTTTAACATTCTCCTTCATTTGTGCACAATTGACCCCGAAAAATCGCCTCTCTTTTTTAGCATGGGTTTCATAAATAGGCCAAGGATTCTTTGCACAATTTTAGAGTTTCAAAATGTAATATAGTTTTAAAGAGTCATTACCTCCTGGTTAATTTTACTTGTAGCCCAAAATAATTCCTTTAGAAGCTAGATATGGACTGATATCAATTTTTATTTTGTTGTGTAGTTAATTCTATTTCTATGAAATTCTTGATAACCAAAAATGATGATGCTAAATCTGAAGATGTTGATGCAAAATATGAATCTGTTGATGAATAATCTGAAGATATTGTTGAAGAATCTAATGCAGAGTTGTTGATGAAGAAGTTGATGTGGAGCTACTACTTGAAAAAAACTGCTACAAATGGAGTTTAGAAGGTTGAATTTTATGACAAATTACATAAAATTCACAACTCATATAATTCTCGTACTTGCAAGATGATGAAGATGAATTAGTATCTTGTATTTTCTTGAAAAAAAACTGCAGGTAATGTTTGGTAGCTCTAGAACGTGCCTGTGGTTGCAGAAAAAGTATGCAATTATAGAAACTAAACATTTTTTTACCCATAATTATGAGATCATGAATTGTAGTGCCTGATAAAAGGATATAACTTTCTGTACAAATTTGTAGTTGCCTCTGGAATTTTGCATGATCTCTCTTAACCCATGGAGTCCAAGAAATAATAGTTGTTGTTGAATTATGTCTCTTGGGTGATGAAAGATTAATTTCTTTGAATTCGAAGAAATGGGGTAAGACTGAATTCCAGTCCTTTATTGGATCACGATGCCATAAACATTTATAGAAATGAATAAACTACTGCTAAACAAACACCTCATGAAAAAATTATTGATATCTTTTCCACCCAGTAGCAAGCTCATGTCTAACTTCTCCAAGACCCTAATTTTCACAATTAGACTTATTTCTCTTACTTCTTTATTTATTTATTTATTTATTACAATCTCCTACTCTACTTGAAAAGTGAAATCTTCTTCTCAAGTGTAGGAGTGCTTCCAATGGAGCCATGTGTGTAACAGGATTACAAATGAACTCATATTCAATTTCGAAAGATAAGCTTTGATATATACCAAAATATGAGGAACCGATCGATCTTTTTGATTTAGTGCCAAGAGATGTTGGAGGATGAAATGGTGGCCTAGATTGATGTTTTTCTGGAGCCATTATTCAATGTATACAGTACTCATTTTATTCTCTTCTTATTGAATACCATTGGCTTGCATGTCCTCCTTTATCATACCCTGTAGATCTTCGAACATTTGGCTCTTGCACAAAGGATCCAAGTACAAACTTGTAGGAAATTATTTAATCTCATGTTCCAATATGTTCTCTCCATCAAATAATTCCCATGGATCTTTGGTATCCTCTCCATATTTGTAAGAAGAATCATGGAAAGCTTCTAGATCTTCTTTTTGCTCATGGAAATTTTGATCTTCTATTTCCCAGAATGGAGGTGCGTTCATGAATGTTGTCAGGATTTACTCCTTCTAAGATGTAGAGATGTCTCCAACTACTGAAAGGATTTGAGAGAGTTCTTGGAGTAGCATCTTGTTGGATTATTGAGAGAGGGGGTGAATAAGTAATGAGAAATTTATACCACTTATTAATCCTTTTAACCACAATGTATATTCCTTTAAATTATTCAACAGTGTTCATCAATTCATCATTAATATGTTATTTCATCATATAACATTAACATCCATCAGTGCATAATAAGCAATAATAGACACATCCGCACAATGCATAGTACACGAGTATTTTACGTGGAAACCCAATCTAGGAGAAAACCAAGGAATGATTTTCTTATATGTATTTAAGAATTACATTCGAGGAAGCACCAACTTCCAATTCTCCAGCTCCAACTGGAAGGAGGCTCCAACCCCCTACTTTCTCAGGCTACAAACTGAGGGAAGCTTCAACTCCCCAATTCTCTGGCTACAACCAAAAGGAGGCTACAACCCCCTATGTTCTTCGACTACAACAGGAAGGTGGATACAACCACCTATCCTTGCCCCGTCCTATTGCTCTGAAATATAAGTGTCAAATGATGAAGCCATATGAGATATATCACTGTAAAACTGTACCAATATGTGCCAATAACCTATCACAACCTATACCAATATGTACCAATAACCTGTAATCAAGATATACCAATAACCTGTACCAACATATACCAAATAAACTAACATCCTATACCAATACTCTCCTCAATATATCGGATTTGATAACATAGATCTCATACCCAATATCACAAGAATATTACTCAAACTATGTTCCAACAATTCACATCAATAATGTATATCAACACTATACAAAGATAACCAACAACATGTACCAATCATGTATCAACAACAAACCAAACTATTCCTGAACAAGATGTATCAATATCACCATGTACTTCAAGTATGTATCTCATCCATGTACCCAATCATATACCTATACCATATACCAATAACATACACCAAGATAACCAACAAGATACCTCTAGCAATACACCATACTCTCCATAGATCAAATACCATAAACCCTCACATCAACCATGTGCAACAACCTCATTGTTATACAACCTCTATATGTACCAATAACTCCAACAACATACCTCAACCAAAATCCCTCAAACATGAACCAATAGTAAACTTCAGTAGATCTGCCTCAAATAAACTTTACAACAAGACCTAAACTTTCAAGAGGGAATCCAACAGATTTACAAGGAAAAACCTCAACCAGATTTATAGATTTAACACTACACATATGAAAACCATACTTTTTTCTTCTTGTAGTGGTCTGTTGTCGCGGTTCTGCTACCGTGGTTTTGTTGTCATGATTCTACTGTTGTGGTTCTCCTACCGCGATTTTTCTTCCGTGATTTTTCTGTTGCACTTTTTCTGCCATGATTTTGTTGCCACACTTTTTCTACAGCGATTTTTCTGCCAAAATTTTGTTACCACACTTTTTCAGCTGTTATTTGTTTGCCGCACTTTTTCTACCATGTTTTTTCTACCGCATTTTTTTTGTTGCACTTTTTCTGCCGCGATTTTTCTGCCGCACTTTTTCTGCTGTGATTTTTCTCTATCAATAATACATGCCCAAATAACCTTTCACAAAATAGATATTCAACTATAATCAATTAGATAGGGTAGGTGGTAATGGGAGAGCCTTTCTCTCTTATTTATACTTCCATGTAGCTTCCTCAAGGGCTTACCTTCTAACCAACTTAACCCAACTTCCTTCTTCTAGGGATAACCCACTTCTAACCACTTGTCCACTTACAACCACTTTATCCATAAATAGTAATCTCTCCACTTCTAGTTGAAACTAACCTTATTATTTAATTAATTTCTTTTGCAACCACTTTGGCTTATCCATAAATAGTAAACTCACAACTTCTTGTTGCAACCACTTTATTATTTAAATAACTTATCTTTGCAACTACTTTGACTACTTTATTATTTATATAATATCTCTTTACTCACAACTTCTTGTTGCAACTAACTTTTGTATAATTAAACAATTCATAACTTCTTTTCCCTTAACTAACTTCTTGTTGCAACCACTTTATTATTTAATTTATTTATTGGTTAACCACTTTGACTATTCAATCTTCTCATCACAACTACTTTATCATAATTACCAAACTCACAACTTCTTGTTGCAACTAATTTATTTTTATTTATTTTCTTAATGCAACAACTATACCCATGATTAACTCCTAGTTACC
>SNQJ01S0011044.1:90593-162794 GCA_010110895.2 Picea sitchensis
TTTATTGGTTAACCACTTTGACTATTCAATCTTCTCATCACAACTACTTTATCATAATTACCAAACTCACAACTTCTTGTTGCAACTAATTTATTTTTATTTATTTTCTTAATGCAACAACTATACCCATGATTAACTCCTAGTTACCATCAATTTGACTAGTACACTTCTTCTAGGAGCTTCTAGAATAATTTACTTATTTGACTTTCTAGAGGCTTCTAGATAACTCATGAGGATTCTCCAACTTCATATGGACATAACTCTCTAACCGTGAGGATTTATGTGATGTTCCACATATCACCGAAAATGGAATGACATGTACTATCCATCTAAAATAGTCTTACCTGCATATTCATTAATATTCATGCCTTTATACCTTAAACAAAATCGGGTCCCTTAACCCATACCTTTGTTCTACCAGAATTCACTATTGGACTTATCCAAAGGTTGAAATCAATCTCTAAGGGTTGACATCAATCTATAATATCACTCTCCAAGGGTTGACATCAATGACAACCAACAATCCAAACCAAATATCCATCAACCTAAGCCAACTTTATGATAATCTCCCCCTTTGGAATTGATGGCAACACCAACATTGATGAAAACACTTATTCATGATAAAATTCATGCTCATACTCCTCATCAATATTTCTATCTCTCCCCCTTTGACATCAATGGAAAAAGGTATCTCCCTTTGGTGTTACTCCCCATGACTAAACTCTCTTTGGGGATGCTCCCCCTGTCTAAATGTATTTTATATTTCTCTATGTTTCTAAGCCTCTGATTACTCTCTCTCCCTTCATATGAATAATATCTTCCCCTTTGAAAAAGAGTATCACTCTGATGCAACACTAAATTCATATCTCTCATCCTTCCCTTGTGACCATCCCTCATCCTTCACTTGTGACCATCGCTTCCCCTAGAATCATGCCTCTGTGCTCTCTCTCCAAGAATCTAACTCTCTATCCATGCATATGAGAAATATCTCCTCCTGGAATCATACCTTTGTTCTTACCTCTTTGTCTAACAACTTCTCTGAATGATCTTTCTACCTGCCTTCCTAGTTTTTTTTCTCTCCCTTGACTTTTCTATAAGATATTGTGTAGATGAAATGTAGGGCTTCATGTGCCTACTTCCTTTTGAAGTTTTTTTGCATTGGTGCTTCCTTGTGTAATTAACTAACATATATGAAAAGAATTCAATAATAATCATTCAAATATTCCTTTGTCATTATCATCCATTATGATAATGTTCCTTTATCTCTTAACCACTTTCTGATCCAATCTATGAACCAGTCCCTGAATCCTTGCTCTTATCCATTGTCATATATATGTCCAAACCTGCTAAGTGTTCTTACGAATCCATATTTTTCCATACTATCCATGACTCTACTACTCAATTGTCCACAATACTAACCCATCTATCATTGTACTATTATGAAGTATTCATTGTTGCAAATGATCATCAAATGTAAGTTGTGTTCACTAATCTTCTCTATCTGTAATTCAAACTATGCATATTTGGAACAAACTTTTCTAAATATATCTTAGTCTGAATATAATCATAGACTTCTTACTGTGTATTTTTTTTTCAACTGATCAATCTATCATACTGAACTTTTGTTAATTGACTACTCTTAGTTTGTCTTCTAGAACTCTGTAATTTTCTCTAAAGATGGTTCTCTAATCTGTCTCAGCTACTGCATAGACTCCTCCTGTCTAATATTCATATTACCTGGGAGTCTCCAAGCCATATGGATCAGAAAAATATCTACTTGGATGCAGAGTCATCATCATCTTCTTTGGTAGGCTCAACATCTTTATGAACTCTAACTTCTTTTTTTCTGTCTTTGGATTCATTTTTCACTACAATACTTGAAAGTTCAATATCTTGAACTTGTTCCTTATTTACCTGTACTTCTTTTCATTCATTTCATTTCCAAACCTTTCTATATCTAACATCTTCCTTTTTCTTTGTAGATTTGTCTTCATCTCGTGTTATTTTCAATCTTGCGATCTCTAGGACCTGGTCTTTGTTCACCTATTCTTCCTATCTTCTTATCCATACTTTAGTATATCTGATATCAATGTTCTCTTTCAGGGAAGTATTGATCATGCTTCTACAATCACGAGCTATGTGTCCATAGTTATGATATTTGTAACATTCAATGTTACGTGGAATCACATCATCATTTATTGCCTTAACATTTCTTCCATAAGCCTTGCAATATGCAAACTTATGTCCAAAGTTAGTACAATAAAACCAATGACCATAAAATAAATTTACATACCTAGGAGTGAATGTTGTAGTTTTGTTGAGTTCCTTCCTTGGATGATCATGATTGAAGATTCTTTGTGTCTTGAATGTGGATGGTCTTCTTGAAGATGTTTCTTTATCATTTTTCTTAGATTATGGTTGACAATAATTCCTTTCTTTGAGTACTTCTGCCTAATTTTTTCTCTTTTCTTCATTCTTCTTTTTTGGTAACCTAGAATGTTTCTCTTCATTTTCTACTGTTGATGTGGATGTTTCAGTTTCTTCAACGTTCTTTTTATCTTGATGACTTTAACTCTTAGTGTGGAAACTTCTTCTTCAATCTTCTCAACCTCTTATTCTTTCTTCATTATTTGAGACTTCATGACTTCTTTTGTTCTCTTTGCTTCTTCAAGTTGGATTTTTAGTGTAATTATTTATTCTTCGATTCTTCTCTCTTCTTGACCAACATGTACCAATCATGTATCAACAACAAACCAAACTATTCATCAACAAGATGTATCAATATCACCATGTACATCAAGTATGTATATCATCCATGTACCCAATCATATACCTTTACCATATACCAATAACATACACCAAAATAACCAACAAGATACCTTTAGCAATACACCATACTCTCCATAAATCAAATACCCTAAACCCTCCCATCAACCATGTGTCACAAACTCACTGGTATACAACCTCTATTGGTACCAATAACTTCAACAAATTAACTCAACCAAAATCCCTCAAACATGAATTAATACTAAACTTCAGTAGATCCACCTCAGATCAACTCTACAACAAGCCTTAAACTTCCAAGAGGGCATCCAACAGATTTACAAGGAGAACCCTCAACCAAATTCATAGATTCAACACTACACATATGAAAACCACACATTTTTCTTCTTGTAGCGTTCTACTGTCGGGATTCTACTGTCATCGTTTTGTTGCCGCAATTCTGCTCCAGTGAATCTGTTGCCACGATTTTTCTGTTGTGATTTTTTTGCCACACTTTTTTCTACCATGATTTTGCTGTCGTGATTTTTCTGCCGCACTTTTTCTGCCACGATTTTTATGTCGTACATTTTATACCGCGATTTTTCTGCCACAATTTTTCTACCGCACTTTTTCTACGTGATTTCTCTGCCACACTTTTTTTGCCACGATTTTCTGCCGCACTTTTTCTGCTGCGATTTTTCTCTATCAATAATACTTACCCAAATAACCTTTCAAAAAATGTATATTAAATGATATTCAATAGGTAGGGAATGTTCTAATGGGAGATACTTTCTCTCTTATTTATACTTCCATGTAGCTTCCTCAATGTTTTACCTTCTAACCAACTTAACCCAACTTCCTTCTTCTAGGGGTAACCCACTGATAACCACTTGTCCACTTACAACCACTTTATCCACAAATAGTAATCTCTCCACTTCTAGTTGCAACTAACTTTATTATTTAATTAATTTCTTTTGTAACCACTTTGACTTATCCANATTATTTAAATAATTTCTCTTTGCAACTACTTTGACTGTATTATTTAAATAATTTCTTCTTACTCACAACTTCTTGTTGCAACTAACTTTTCTATAATTAGTCAATTCATAACTTATTTTCCCTTAACTAACTTCTTGTTGCAACCACTTTATTATTTAATTTATTTCTTGGTCAACCACTTTGACTATTCAATCTTCTCATCACAACTACTTTACCATAATTACCAAACTCACAACTTCTTGTTGCAACTAATTTATTTTCAATTATTTTTTTAATGCAACAACTATACCCATGATTAACTCCTAGTTACCATCAATTTGACTAGTACACTTCTTCTAGAAGCTTCTAGAATAATTGACTTCTTTGACTTTCTAGGGGATTCTAGATAACTCATCAGGATTCTCCAACTTCATATGGCCATAACTCTCTAACCGTGAGGAGTTTTGTGTCATTCCACATATCACCGTGTTGGTTATTACTCTTTATGTCTACTTCTTGGGTTGACCCAGGTTCATATCTGAACAGGTTTCCAACAAAACCCTCTAAAACTATCGACACAACACACAGAATGTTCTGTGTTGTCTCACCCAAGATATTTCTATAGGTTAATGCAATGCTCAGGTTCTTGCAGTCTAGGAAAGAGTGGGGATTCAAGCATTATACTCGATCTTCTTCAGGCCATGATCTGGTTATTCTTTCTATTATTCTTAAGATTCATTCGTTTGCTAAGCCTATGCATGCATTCTAATAGATATAAAAAAATTAATCATTCATCCATTCATAATCTAACTACTAGAAGAAGGTAAATATGCAATAAACAACCCACATAAAACATGATATATCATGGCTCACCCCCTCTCGGGCTACGTCCACAAAGATTTGTCTTCTCAGGCTCTTTTATTTATATTTCTGCAATATATGGCTCTGCACACACTACAATTTTGATCATACAATCGTGAGAAAAGGTTCCACAACCTCTATGAGGCAGACTACATCGCACCAGGATCCTCATCCTATGATCTAACCCTCAAGATCTAGCTATCTTACTCTTCTACAACTCAACAACTTACAAAATTATATCACAAAAGTTTCTTACAATTCATAATTAACCTGGAACACACTTCGACCCAAAAGAACGAACCCTAACCTAGACCTCCTAGGTTCTTATTTATACTAATTTTCAATCTCATTAGTTGTTACAATCCCTAACCAAAACTCTAAACCTAACATGGTTAGTTTTTCTTTCTTGCGCGCCTTGCATGCTTTCCTCCTTTGCATGCGGCTTTCCCTCGCATGTGTTTCTTTTCTTTCCAGTTGTTCTTATCCAAAATTGGGACTTACCTTACCAAAATTGGGTATTTCCTCAAAATAGGCATGTTCCCAACATGCCCCCAATACTGACATGTGGCTCGTCCCGAGCCACTTAGTTATTGCATGCTCCTTCTATTGTTGTTTCCAAAATTTGGAACTTCTCTACTAGTTCCCTTCCTATCATCTTGACCTGTGCGACTTTTCCTATCAGTTCCTCTACTGATTTCACTGTGATATCCTCATGGATTAGTGTTGCACTCTTTGTCTGTACCTATTCCATGCTATTCTTCTCCTCCTCCAGTTGTGTGATCATCTACGCTGCTTGTTCCTAGAGTGGTTCCACATCTGCTTGTCTCTCTTGTTTCTGCATCTACACGACTTTTAACTCCACCTGCATCTTCTTTAATTTCTGATTTCCTTTCAAGCACTATGTAATGCTCATTGCCTTATGCCTTTGTCTAAGCTCCTGTATGGTTGCGCTAAGTCTTTCCTCCTCCATGTTGCACTACTGGACTTTCTCATCCTATTCTAGGATTGTCCACATCTGAGTGACTTTGTTGAATAATTCTTCTGTTGTGCTTTCTTGTTTCTCCAATTATTCTATGTGGAGTGAAACTTATTCTTTTCTCTGCTCTCATAGCTCAGGAGGAATCGTGGGATTGAGATTATCCTTGTGTTCCTCGATCTCCTTCTTGTACAGGTCGATTTTCTACGCAATGAGGTTGAGCTTATTCTCTGTGCTTATGTTCTTTGCTTGCGTGTTGTCAGGGATGTGATTATACACCTCTGTCAGACCTTGTTTCATTCTGTTAGCACTTTATTTTTCCTCCTCGGTTTCGAGATTGACCTTCTCAACTACCAGTTCTAAAGATTCATTTCCATTCTTTGTATGTTGCAATTCTGTCGCATTGGTCCTTGTGCATGATGGTACTTCCTGCGTGACACTGACTTGAAGCTTGTACAGTGCCTTGGTTGGTATCCTTTACATTACCAACTCTACCTACACCATATCCTTTAATGGTGTCTGGGCTACGGTTTCATCCATATGTAGCATGTTGGATGTGACTTGGAAGTTAGGCATCACCTCCTTTATGGTTTGGATGGTGTCTTGGTTGGTTGACATGGTCCTTGCCTCTGCTTCTATTGTTTTGGGGAAGGGCTATGTTCCCATTTCAAGACTTTGTACTGATCATATATACTCCAAGACATGCCTTATGTCTACCGACTCATCTTGGATTCGACCTCTTTGGTGTTGGGCTTCTTCGAACTCCTCCACTGCGTGGTCCTGTACTTTTTTCTTCCACGAGGTCGGCATCATCCTCGGTGATCATTTACTCTGAAATCTTCTTGTGCACTTTAGCCTTCTTGTGCAACCCCCCTGTGTATAATTGGTCGCTTGGGTGGCCCTATTTCCTGTGGGGTAGTTGTTGAGGGTGTTTCTTGTGTCGTTGTATCCCCTATTCCTTGTTCTCCTTGTGTTGAGGTAGTTTCATTTTTTCCCGCCTCTACATATTTCTTTGGCGCAGTCCCCTTCTTTTGATGCATCGAATTTTGGTTGGGTTTCATCTTTTTGGGCGTAGCACTGTCTCCTATGGCTGTATTCAATACCCCTACTTCTATCTCCTTTCTTGTAGGCACTTCCTTATGAATGATTGGGATCTTCTAGTCATCATGCCAATCCTGCATGGCCATTTCTACATCTTCACCACTGATGCAGTATCAAAGTTGCAACCATTTCTTGGTTGGATCCTTGAGTGCCTATATCCACATGTTGTGGTGCATCTCCCTAAATATTTCTATGTTGTAGTACTGCGCGACAACCTTTGGAGTAATTCTCCATGTGTTTGCTATGCTTTCCTGGATGTCATTGAAGTACCATGCAAAGGTTCTTGCGTTGCGACTTCTTCTTTTGGGGTCTAAACTATTCCCCATTGAGGTATATCGCACTGCACAAAAATAACCTATTATGTCACAGAAGTAAGAATATGGTGGCTCCCTCCACCCAATTAGTGCTATCAAAATTATTAACCAAGAATAACGAAATGTTGTCCCCAAGTCTTGCGCATCTTTGCAGTCATCGAGGAACAGATTCAACAGGTAGGGGGCCCAGCAGAGCATGGTTCCATTGGCACACTAGGCTTCAGCCACGACAACCCCCACCGGGACTTCCTCCTTGCGGCACTTTCTTAACAGTTTGTAGGCCATAATATTTGTGGCCATTCTTGTGGTCGTGTCACTGATTCTTTTTATTATTATACTGCACGAGCCCCTCTCTATGTCGTATGTTTTCTTCATCTCCTTAGCAAGAGTGTTCTCCTTTGTATTTTCATCTAGGTATTGTGCGATACTCTCTCCCATGGATGACAGACCTGTGATGAATGCAATCAACTCGACACCGATTGAGATGGGTTCCTCTAGCCATAAGAAGCCTCCATGGAGGACCGCCAATAACTTCTTAACGCAATTATTTATCTCCTTCCCCCTGCCAAAATGGGGAATTTCCACCAATTTTAGGACGCGTGTGTTGGCCAGGTTGGCTGCCCATGGTTTTGGTTGTAGTATAGGGTCGCCAAAGGGTATTGTGCCTATGTTGTTTATGTATACCTTTTGTGCAAATTCAAGGAATTTTCTAGTGTCCACCACATCGTGGTATGAATACTTTAGCTTCTCCACACAACCCAAAAGTGTTGGCGGGGACTACACTAGCTCTGGGATGCACGGTAGTACAAATTTTTCATCGGGATTCTTGCACGGAGACCGTGCCATGGGTTTTTTTCCCTTTCTTCTGATCGTCATGCTATAGCTCCCATCCTCTGCTTGCCTATGCTCTGTGCCTGAATCTGGCTGCCCAGTTACATCTTCGACTAGCCCTTCCTGCTGTTGCACGGACCCTACTTTAGGTTATGGTTTTGGCATCGCAGCCTATGTATGCTCAATGGCTTCACCATTTGGTTTGTGGGCTAATGCGACCCTCACAGGTTGATGTCAGTTTCCTACATCGCTTGTTTGTCGGCCATGTGCACTATTGTGCTAATAGATTTCCATGATGGTTGTTGTTGGGGCCTGTGCTTCTTCCTCGATTGGTGTGAGACTCACTGGCTTGACTTGCGGGGAGGGAATCATGTCCACATCGACTATTCCTTCTCTATGATCCATTTCTTGCTTAGATTTTGCGGTTTCATGTGGTGCCCTAATGTTGCTTCAGGTTTTCCTTGTGGTTTGGCTCGACGCACCAATATTCGGTGGTGAAATAATGGGTATTGGTTTCTTTTGTCAAATGAACTTTGACTGGTTCGCATTGTGCACTTCACCTCTTTTCTTGCCTACTCTCTAGCTCTGTGAGTTTGCAATTTCACGATAAGTTGTATTGTGCCCACATTTCCCCTTTATATAGAATGTTCCATCAATTCCATGAAGCTTCTCGAAGAAGCTTCCCTAGCTGCGATTAATGCAATGAATCTTTACGAGTACATTCCATTTAATTTCATAAATTCCGCCAATTGGCACCTTTTTTCCATAACCTTCAATTTTCACTTTTCCGACCATTGGTCCTTTTTCCGGTGCGCTAAACTTTTTAAGTGTCTCATGCATTTCTGCTATGATTTTTCTTTAGTGCACAATTTTTTTCTTTCTATTATTCATCTGTTGCACGCAGACATTTTTCCTTGTGTCGCGCTAAGTCAACTTTTTCTGTGCACAATATTTCCGAGTAATTTTTGTATTTTCTTTCTTTTATGTTTTTGTATTTCTTTTTCCTTCTTTTTCTCCTTTTTATTTCTTTTTGTCATTTTTCTATCCTAGCTTCTATTATATTACACTATGTACATGTCCTTCTTACTTCGCTATAACTTTTAAATGTTACGAGGTCGACTAACCCTATATAGTTTCAGTCAACTCCCATTGATCATTCCTTTCAGTTTTGTTCTTATCGGATCCTTTAGCTACACAAATCCCCCATATGTGATAGTCTTTACTTCATAGGGCCCTAACCAATGCATTATAAACTTACTAAGATGTTGGAAAAATTTATTGTCATAGAGCAAGACTAGGTCTCCTTACTTGAAAATCTTCCTCTCCATATTTATATCATGTCAGGCTTTGTCTCTTGCTTTCTATACTTCCTGATGAAATCCTTCCAGAATCACATCCTCTTCCATATCCATTAGTTGGTTTAACCTTTATTTTACTACGCCTCTTTCTATCATTTCAGTAATTGTTGCTACGCGTAGACTGGGTACCAGAAATTCTAACGGTACTACTACTTACATCCCATACACCAATCTGAATGGTGTCTATCATGTCAACTTCTTCCATGTAGTCATGTATGTCCATAGTACTTCTGGTATTTTCAAATCCCAATCATCCCTGTTAACATTGTAGATCTTTGTCAGAGCATTCTCCAATATCTTATTGAAGGCTTCTACTTTTCCATTTGCTTGAGGATGGTATGGTGTACTCTTCTAGTGATAGACTTGAAATTCCTCAGTCATAGCTCCGATATTACTGTTGATAAATTGAGTACCTTGGTAACTCATCAAAATTCTTAGACAACCAAACCTAGTGATCACTTTCTCAAACAAGAAGTGTGATGTTGTTTTTGCACTGAAGTCTTTGACTGGTGCTTTTTCTGACCATCGTGTTAAGTATTCCATCGCAGTAATGATATATCTTGCTCCTGACCTTTTTGTTGGTGGATGTATTGGTCCAACAACATCTATTGCCCATTTTTCAAATACCTGTAAAGTTACTTGTGGTCTCAGGGGAATCTCGTCCCTTTTGTTAGGTTTACCAACCCTCTAACAAACATCACATTTATGAAAATATTCCTTGGCATCTCTGTGAATTGTTTGCCACCATAATCTTGCACGCAATACCTTCTGTGCGATAGATTTTCCTGCATAATTCCCTCCAACTACTCCCTCATGAGATTTTGCCAAAATTATAGGCCTTTCATGCTAGAGTACAAAACTTCTCAAAATGTTTTTAGCACCCATTTTATATAAGTGTCCTACAATCAGTTGATAGTCTGCAACTCTGAGTACCATATTTTTCTTCTATGCAGTGTTAAATTCTTGTGGCCCAATCCCTGTGCTCAAGTATTCAATGATATCAACAAAATATTCATCAGCTATTTGTACTGAAAATAATTGTACATCAAGGAAGTTGACTTCCAAGTTGGTAGGTTCCTTTCCATTAGTGACCCTTGACAGATAATCAGATCCTACATTTAGCTTGCCTGGTTTGACTATTACTTCAAAATCAAATTCTTGAAATAACAACAACCATCTACATACCTTCCCCCCAAACACTGGCTTGTTGACTAAATATTTTAGGGAAGAATGATCTGTGAACATCTTAAAGTGATTTCCTAGAAAATAGATCCTGAACTTTTGAAGTGCATATACCATGGCTAAGCCTTCTCTTTCTGTGGTGTTGTAATTCTTCTTTGATTCTGACAATTTTCTACTTGCAAAGGCTATAGGATGGTCTAAATCCCGTGCTCCTGGCTGCGCCAGAATTGTTGCAAGTTCTATGGCCGATGCATCTACATGCACATGAAATGTATTTTCCCAATCTGGGAATACTAGGATAAGTGTTTTGACCATCTTTTCTTTTAAGGTGTCCAACCCTTATTGGCAATCTTCATTCCACTAAAATCTGGTATCCTTCTTCAACAATTTTTCCACTGGTGTAGTAATCTATGCATAACCCTTTATGATTTTCCTGTAATAGCCTATATGACCCAGTGTTTCTCTCAGTTGGCTCACTAATTTTGGTGGTGGTAAATTGACAATGACTACAATATTATCAGGATCCACTAGTAAACCTTGTTTATAGACTATATGTCCCAACAATATCCCAAAAGGTGTTCCAAAAATGCACTTCTTGATATTCAATGATATCTAACACTGCCTGCATCTTTCCAACATTAGCCTTAACACTTCTACATGATCCTTTAACAGACTATATATAGTCCAGTCATCTAGATATACTTCTAAAAAATGATGTATGAATTATTTAAAGGAAACTATGACTACTCTTGAGAATATGGCTAGTGCATTCTTTAGCCCAAATGGCATGACTGTGTATTGGTAGGATCCCCATTCTTTGGAAAAATTTGTCTTATACCTTTCTTTTGGAGCTATCTTGATCTGATGGTATGCTAAGAATCCATCTGTAAATGAGTATGCTTCCCAACCTCCCACATTCTCTAATACCTCATCTATGAAAGGGATGGGAAAAGGGTCATGTAGGAAAGAATCATTCAAATTTCTCAAATATACACAAATCATTATTCCCCCCTTGATTCTTTTATTTCACTACCATGGGACTTATCCATTTAGATTCCTCTACTCATTCTATGATACCAGCTTCCAACATTCTGTCAATTTCAACCTTCACTTTCTTCTTATACACTGGGTTCAATCTATAAGGTCTCTGTCTGATAGGTCTTGCCTCAGGTTTGAGAGGTATATTCACTCTCCTATCTCTCCTTCTATTCCTTTCATTTCTTTAAAGGTTGTGGGTAACAGGTCACTCTATTCGCGCAGTAACTATGTTATCCATTCTACTATTTATTCATCCCAATAGTCCCCAATACTTTCCATTTTAGGGTTATCATTGGTCCCAATGTTGAATTTATTCACCTTTATAGGTGCAAAAAATACTTCTAACTCCAAATATGGACCTTCCACCTCTCTTCATCCTTCAATTTATGTAATCTAAATATTGTGTGGGTCATCTTCATCGGGTTCTTCCTCTTCAACATGATAACATGACAATAGTTCTTTGATTGTCTGTCTATTTTGTTGTTGATAGTCTGTCATGAGTTAAAATTATGGTTCCTTAATAAATATCACACCCTTTATCTGCTTCAGCACTGAATCAATATTGGGGTTCTCATGTTCAAATGATATGGTTAATACAAAATTCTGTTGTAATGTTGTCCATTCAGTAGTAGCTCTACGCATCTCTTGGTCTACATACCAGTTTTCTGGGATTCCTTCCAATGTGTGAATGAAATATGAGGCCATTCTTCTAGTGGTGTCATCCTCCATTGTGTCCTTCACTTCTCCAAATGTTCTTCTGGTGTCCCCTGTCCATCATATCTCTGCATTTTATTTCTATCGTGTTCTGCGTCGAATCTAATGTGCAGTAATTGTTTACATTGGTACCAATCCTTAATTGTTTCTTTGTGTGCACCCCACCATCTTGCAGGTGTAGTCATGAGTGAAATATCTAGGGATAAGACCCTCTAGTTTTATGACACTTCTTCTTCATACTGTATGGGGAATTCCTCTAAATCATTTACCCCATGAAAACTGGCAGGTTCCCTTATCTCTGTACTAACCCATCTTACTGCACAGTCTATTCTTGCACACCTTCTTGTGGAGAATTCATGTAATCTCTGTTGCCAATTCTTTAGGCATGTATCTGAGTCTGAAGCACATGATTTGATGCTTCTCCAATTGAGTACCCCACCTTCAGTTGGGTTGACATAGTCTTCTTCGTGCACGGTGGTTCTGTACGATTGGTTGATTTATTCCAGATCTAAATAGGGGGTTCTACAAACCTTTCTCCTTCTGAAGGATCTAATGGCTCAATGAATCTATATTAACCTGATTCAAATTTCATTTTCCTTGTCTTCAATTTTATTATGGTCTGGTTATAAAATGACAAATCCAGTCCAAGCAATGTTGGATATGGTGTTTTTCCATCTACAATCTCTATTACTTCAATGTCTGCCTTAGTGCGCATTCCATATATATCTATTGTCACACCTTTAAGCCTTCCAATTGGTAGAACTCTGTGTTTATTTGATAACTTCAACTGGACATGTGAATATCCTAGTGTGGGCTCTCCCATGCACTGCCATGTCTTCTTAGGTAAAATATTTACTTTGGAGCATAAGTCCAGTATAATATCCCCCATATTTAAAATCTCCAATGTTGGCATTCAGTATGAATTCTCTGCTTGTCCTCCTTCTTGTATGGAGGTGATTGATTATTTTCTTCTCTAACTTCCCCTCTACCTTTGTGTTACATTTTTCTAACATATTTTGCAAAACTTTAATAGATGATGGATCATTCATTAGTTTAACATAGGACTGCAGAAAATTCTTTTGGTACTTACTTTCCCTAAAGGTTGTGATTCGTTGGTGTGGTCCATTGATGAAGGCATATCGTACATTGGTACATTCTGAGTATACTGCGCAATTGATATAGACACAACATATTTTTTGAGAAACTCCTATACGGCCTCCTTGAATGTTTCTTTTTCTTTCCGCACATCAAACTGCATCTGTTTTTCTGTATTTTTCTTCACCCATTGGTGTTGTGTTGGATCATGTATCCCTGCGTCAATTCCTATGTTAGCACCTCCTCACATGACTATGTTTATATTTCTTCCATCATCCATGGCATCTGCAAAGATCCATTGAACATTCTGATTGTTCTGGTTCCTCGTTTCTTGAATTTTTCCCAAAAGTGTTGGGCATTCTTCTGTGTCATGGTCTGTTGTGCGACAATACATACATGTTGCAGGTGGAAGTTGACATTCCCTTGCATAATTTCCTGGTTTTTGGCATTTGTGGAACACTATTAGACCTTTACCTCTTCCAAATCCTCCTCTACTTCATCCTCCACCTCTGTAGCTAGTTCTATATCCTCGCGGTGCATTGTACTGAGGCACCTGATTATATTGTGCAGGGTTATATTGTGGTTTCACATTATTATATCGTAGTTTCACAGTGTTATACTGTTGTTGCGCGATGTTGTATGGAAGTGGTACCTGGTTAAACTAAGGTGCATCTTTCCCTGTCATCATTTATGTCTGCGCCCTATAGGTATCTGAAGTTCTTTCCCTCATCAATTCCATTGTCCTACAGGCTTTATCATCATGACCCACTGATTTGCAAAAACTGTAGTTTGAACTCTTGGGTATTGTCTGGTACTTCTGCATCATTGGATAATGATATGGATCATTCCCATGTGTCTTACAGATATCGCACCATGGTCCTCTTGTTGGAAAAGGGTTTGGTACTCCTGTTTCCATGTACTGTGTGAAAGTTGGGAATTCATTATTGTGGTGTCCTTTTGTCCTACATGTGGTACACCAAACAAATTCTCTTTTCTCTGTGCCCTTTTTCTAGTTCAGTTGAAATGTGAGGTTCTTTAGATCCTCCTTCAATTCATCTATTATTGGATTTGTCTTCTAATATTGGTTCTCTTCTAGCTATAAGGCTTCCTGCAGATCCTCTTCCTGAGTTTGAAACTTTTGTTGTCTTAATGGGTATTTCAAATGTGGTAACAGTGAATTCACAAAGAGATGTCTATGTTGCATGTCAATTATGACATATTTCAACTTACCCTTCAACTATTTGAATCTATGATCAATCTCCCAAATAGACTCACCTGGTTTCTATCTTATTTCAATCATCTCATTCATGTACTGATCTTCTGAGATAGGATTCTAGAATTCATTGATCAATAGCTTCTTCACATTTGCAATAGTCCTTGTTAGTCTTGGTGGATTGTTTACATCTAAGCTCATATACCAATCTAGTACGTGGTCTCTTAGCGTGATAGCTAACTGTGCAAGTTTTGTATCCTCATTGGTGATCTTCTTTTCTTCCCAGAACTTCTCGTAGATGAACACATGATTTTCAGGGTCCTCATATGCCTCTCCCCGAAATTCTGGTAACCTGATGGTGGGATCATGTCCTGCCATCTTGAACTGTGATGAACTACTACCTCTGCGCGGTGTAGATATTTAACTACTACTTCTTGAAATAGCTCTTCTAGTTGCTTCTCCTTGTTTAGATGTACTTCCTATTGTCTTTCTTCCACTAAAATTTGGTTTTCTAAATGGTGGTGTTATTTTCGGTGTATTAGTCGCACATAGGGTTATGGGTTCCACATTGACACTAACATGGATGGGAGTTTTTCCTTTTGTTCCTGCCCTTGGACCGCCTATCCTCCTTTCATATGTTGCGCGCAAGATTTCTTCAATCTTCTCCAGAGTCCACAACCCGAAGATCCTCTACCTCTTCTTCATCACTTGCCAAGCCCTCTCTATCATCTATGACCCTCTTCTTGTTATTCATATTATATTGGTAGGGTACTCCACTACGCGTCTTTCTAGTTGTTTCCATTATCTTCTTTATTTGATCTTCCTCCATCATGATTGGGTCCATGGACTCCTTATTCTTTCCCTTATCCATCTCTTCCTCCATTTATCCACCTCGTGTTAGTGCTTCCCCCCTTCCCCCATGCACGCAAGGAAGTTTAGTTGTTAGATTCCATCATCATCACACCGTTTTCATACAATAAAATCTTGATTGAAGTATACAACGATATGGTATACCTACCTCTATGTCCTTTCAGAAACTCCTGCAATGTTGTGTTGTAAGACTTCACGGTATCTACTGCAAATTATGTGATCAAACCTACAACAATAATGTCTAACTAGAAATCTACTATGCACATGAATTTGTTGTTAACTTGTTGTAACTGTGTGATCTCCACAGGATTCCACTCGAGATGTTTGATTCAATTTGTAGGGTGGTTTTATTTTAACCTCAATAGCCACTCTTGCAAGATGTGCGGGAAATTAGAGAAAAATACCTCATGCAGGTCACTAAACACATACTTTTCCAAATATTTTCACGGTGTTATCTTAGGGTTTTTGTTATCCTTCTATGCAAATTCAAGCTCCTTTGTTTTCAACAATATTTCAATATCCGCCTTCGTTGGGTTCCATGGTATAAACATTCCCTTTTTATACCTTCATTCTCTGAATGCTTCTTCTACGAATTCCATTCACTCAATCTCATGCAGTTCTAGCCATAAATAGAACCATTTGTCGATTATTACTCTTTCTATATACTTCTTGGGCTGACCCAGGTTTAGATCTAAACAGGTTTCCAACAAAACACTCTAAAACTATCGGCCCTTCTGGTAAACCAGAAGGAAACACAACACACATAATGTACTGCACAGTCTCACCCAAGATAGTTCTATGGGTGACTCCAATGCTCACGTGCTTTAAATCTAGGAAAGAGTGGGGATTATGGGATTATACTCGATCCTTTTCATGCCATGATTTGGTTATTCTTTCCATTGTTCTTAAGATTCATTCGTTTGTTAACCCTATGCATGCATTCTAATAGATCTAAAAAAATTACTCATTCATCCATTCATAATATGACTATTAGAAGGAGGTAAATATGCATTAAACAACACCCATAACACATGATATACCTTGGTTCACCTCCTCTTGGGATACATCCACAAAGATCTTTCTTCTTAGGCTCTTTTATTTAGATTTCTACAATATATGGCGATGTGCATACTACAATTCCGATCATACAATCATGAGAAAAGGTTCCACAACTTATGTGAGGTAGACTAGATCACACCAGGCTCCTTAGCCTGTGATCTAACTCTCAATATGTAGCTATATTACTCTTCTATAGCTCAACATCTTACAAAATTGTATCACAATAGTTTCTTACAATTCATAATTAACTTGGAACACACTTCAACCCAAAAGCATGAACCCTGGACTAGACCTCCTAGGTTCTTATTTATACTACTTTACAACCTCATTAGTTGTTACAATCCCTTACCAAAACCCTAACCCTAACATGGTTATGTTTTCCTACTTGTGTGTCTTGCATGCTTTCCTCCTTTGCATGTGGCTTTCCCTCACACGTGTTTCTTTTCCCACCAACTATTCTTCTCCAAAATTGGGACTTACCTTACCAAAATTGGGTATTTACTCAAAACAATTATGCGCCCAACACACCAGAAATGGCATAACATGTACTATCCATCTAGAATAGTCTTACCTATATATTCATTGATATTCATGCCTTAAAGCCTCAAACAAACTAGGATTGCTTAACCCACATCTTTGTGCTACCAGACTTCACTATCAAACTTCTCCAAAGGTTGACATAAAGCTCTAAGGGTTGACATCAATCTACAATATAAATCTCCAAGGGTTGACATCAATGACATCCAAAAATCCAAACCAATTGTCCATCAACCTAAGCCAATTGTCTGACACATATTTCTTTACTCAACAACTCTTGAGCATCTTTGAAAGCTCCTTGCTAGCCGACAATCCTTGTCTTGCACATGGATTAGTGCAAAGGGGGGTATTTTTGAATAAAAACTACAACTTCTATACAAAACCAATCTGAAAGAAAAGCATGTACTTGGACACCTCATGCTACTAAGACCATGTTGTCACCAAGTTATCAATTGACATGAGTAGATTTCCACTTTCCATGCATAAAAATTAAATAAAAGGACTGAAAACCAAATTACCAATGCATATTACCTTTAGCATCTCTGCAACAATGATGTCAAAAGTGTCGAACAATTCAATTGCTTAAATTCCTTTACATTAAATTGTCAACCAAGGAGATTGTAAGTTTGTGGGATGGTAGAAAAATATATGCAGATGTAGGAAACTAACTCTAAGATAAGCAAGATGAACCAAAATTTTCAAGAACATGAATTAAAATCAGATGATCTTATGTTGTAGGTCAAGTCCTATGGATTTCCAGCTATCTCTTGGTTTCTCAGGATTAACAAACATTCAAATCTTTGATTCACACCACACTTGGTCGATCACACTTGTAAAAAGAAAAGGATACCGAATTCAACTAAGGACAATGGACCTATAATTCAACTATTAACCACATTTCTTTAGTTTACAAGCAAGAGAATCAACTAGTTTTGTGATCACTAAAGAAACTCAACCTTGAATTCCTAACTATGTAGGGAAACCACACTTATAGGAATTGAAATTGAAGAAATTAAATGCTACATAAAATTAAATGAGTAGCTATTGAAATAACATCACAGAGTAGAAACGAAACTACTTGGACATCATATACGAAAGAGAGGGGGAGTTGCCTCTCTTGACATGTACTGTCAAGAAGGACTACAGTAGAAAACTCTTGATGTGCAACAACAAGATCTTTATTCCAACATCAAAATTATTGCAATGATCCTTCTCTTCAATATGGAATTATATGCTCTAACCTCTCCTTCAATTCTCTACTATCCAACTATCCCAGTTGAGTGATATCCTCTAATATCTATACATATAGCTTCTCCTTCAAAAAATGAAAAGGAGTTACAACTAGACGAGATTATATCCTAAACAAGTGGATATACAAATAACAAATACTAGATCCTAAACATGTGGATCTTTTCACGACCAAATCTTGGATTTGATCTAAGATAGTTTGAAGAAGATAATAACATCATACTCCATGAGATCCATGTGCCCAAATTTATGCGCATGGGCTAGAACTTGGTCAAACCACTGATGGGTGGTCTATATGCACTAAAAACCCTCAATTAAATTTTCAACCCAGGGTAAGTAAACCTGGAGTTGTAGCAATATATATGTCAAGGTAGAAGGGTTGGAGGTAGTATATTCTAACTAAGGAAGTGGATATCTAAGGGCTAATCTATTCAAGAAAAAACTATTAATGAGCAAACCCCACTAAGAAACTCAAACTATGTACCCTAAGTAACTTTTGAACAAAGGATCGATGGATAGTCCTAAGAAAGCAAATGAAAACCCTACTTAAAGCAAACTAAATTAATCATGACAATAAGCAAAAGCAAACTATCTACCTAATAAGAAATAACAACAACAAACTACTTTAACTAACCTATTTAAATTCAATAGGAAACCATCCTATAAAAGCAAGTAAATAGACAAGCAAGCAACTACCCTATTAAAGAAAGTAAACAAGCAATCAGACAACTAACTAACCTATGATAACTTCTAAAGCAAGTAAACTAATCAATAAGAAGCTAATTAAGCTAAGAAACAAGTGAACTCTATTCTTAGATTAAACTTCACAACTACTTCTAATTCATGAAAGGAAATCTACTAAATTGAAAGCAAGAGGAATTAACAACTAATCTTTAATCTATGATAGACAAACTACACTTTAATCTACCAAAGCAAGAAGACTATCTATCCTACAAAAGAAAGGAAATTATCTTCTAATCTATGAAAGCAAGAAAACTCAAATATAGTGTTGATAGTTATGTCTCTGGTGTCTTATGATATCATGATGGCACTTAACAATTAACAATAACTCAAGAAGGATAAAATCAATATTGAATTTGATAACAAAGTGAAAAGTATGAATTAGGCAATCCAATGAGAACTTAGCCATGATAGAAGTAACATCAACTATCCTTCATATCCATGTGATTATTCAATCATGCATTAATCATCAACAATATAAAAACACTATTCTATGAAATTCAAATGCATTCTATACTAATATAAGCAAATTCACACTACTTAGATTCAAAACTAAACTTGATAGTCAACTTTGAATGAACATTGCAACCTAAATATAGAAAAGGAAATTGCATGAAATAAATTAGACTAATTCTATTTTAACAAATTAAATTGCAAATGAGGAAATACTCTTAAAACAGCATATGACAAGAAATTAAATAACCAAAATACATAAAACCTAGATAAGAAAATTTAAATAGCAATTAGATAAGAAAACTGAAAATTAGAAACTAGAACTAACACTATCCATCCACAGAAGCTTTCCAAAGAAACTATAAACTATAAACTTTGTTTTAACTCTATTTTTATACTCTATTTCAGCATAAAGAAAACCTAGCTATCATCTAATTACACAGGGTTAGTAGCTAAGAACTTGCAATTTCATTTCCTATTAACTAAAATATCATTACATATTAACATTGGCCTCCATAATAACCTGAAAAATTGAACTAAGACAATTAAATCCTAAACAACAATTTATACAAAATAAAGAGAATAAAACTCATGTACAGGAAATAGACAAAATGATGATTACACTACTCAAATCTACAATCATATTAACTAAATATTCACCTAGATTGTTGATGGGCCCCCTAGCAAGTCGTGGCTACTCTTCAAAGGTGAACCACGAGCTTCAAAAACACGAATTCACCATTAAAATCCAAAACGTAGTCTTTACATGGTTTTTAGCAAAATGTATGAAAAATAACAAAACAGAGTTGAACTGTCTATTTTCTCCCTTAACTATTTGTCTGGCCACTGAGGTGATATTTATAGATTTACAAGATGAGAGGTTGACCACTAGGAGGGTCGACCTCCTCTAAAAATAGCAAATTACATTAAATGTGTTTTAACCGCCGGTGGCTTCTAGAAACTAAGTGAACCAATAAAGGCCTAGTATAACAACCCAAAATGAGTTGTGAGAAGCTCAGTAGTCGGAGGCCACGAGCATAAGCAAAACCCATGTCTTCGATTCGCCCATCGTTGGCTGCCAATATGCTAACCGCCAAATCGCCCATGGTTTTTCTGCAGGACGGAGTGTCAGATGGAGTACCAGACTGAGTGTCAGATGGAGTACTGGATGGAGTGCCAGATGCAAAAACAAGTTGCGATTTTTCCCTATGACACACAAAACACGAATTAGTTTCCTAGGATCATAAAAACATGTCGATTTATACTCAAAATCATCACAAAACATGAATTATGCATACCTGGTGTGAATCATAGCGATTTGACACAAAATCTCTTCAAAAACTCTTCAAAACAGGAAAACGCATATAAATATTCGGCCAAAAAGGATCTAATTAACGCCATGAAATCAATCATATCAAGAGCCCAACAACCACTTAGCTACCAAAATTGCAGGCTAGTTAGCATAATGACCAATTTTGGAAATCTCATCCATACCCCTTGTTATGCATTTTTTGCAGATCTTCCTTTGAACTCACCTAAACGACCCTATTCTGCACAAAACCCATATTTTATATTTTAGATATTTTGCTTCATCTGTTTAGAAATTATGTGGAAAGTTTGACTACCAGAACTACCAACAACTATAGAATTGCCAACAACTGTTGAATTTCCAAACAACTATTAAATGTCACAAGTAAGTTAGGAATCCACAATATCTACCCTAAGTAATCATCAAAGCATGGGAAATCAATCATTTTAGTGTACATATGCCACGTGAAGCTCATATAGGATATAAATGGACAAATGTGAAAATATGAGTGATGAAGGGAATGAAGATGAAAGGATAAAGTAAATGAAAAATAACTTAATGGCATCGTAAAATGTGTTATTTCCTAGGTCCAACATATCCCGCACAGTCAAATCATTGCATGCACTCATGCAATCAAATATGCATAGGAGGTAGTGTCCAGGTATAATATATGGTCTTCAATCTCTCTGTATGATACAAATGTTTTTTTTTCTTTGGAAGGGAAAGGATGAACAAGATATAAAAACATGCATTGATTGTTATTCATGCTTGAAAACTTGAAAATTTGAAAAATGTTGAAAGTCATTAGTGATAGGTGGATGAGCATATCATGTTGATTTGAAATCATCTCCAATATGCAATCTAGTCTTGGGATGCATGAAACCATTCAAAATTACAAATCAGCTACAGAAAGATGGTCATAATTGTTTACAAAAATTCTGGTAATTTTTATAAAAAACAGTTTTACAACATGCTTGTGCATCCCTTATCATGTATTTTTTGCAAATTCTATCCACAGGATACTCAATTTTTTTCATGGGGCACAAAACCCATGTCTCAAAATTTCTTAGTTCATCTTCATTTATTTACAAATGACATACAAAAAGTGCCCTTGAAGCAGGATGCTACAATAAATCTGTAAATTATACAAAAATATGCTTCAAAAACATACATGTATATACCTCATTATGCACTTTATGGAAAATTCACTTGTGTGATACTCAATTTTCCATCTTATGCAAAAAACCCATTTTTTGGATTTTCCAGATTCATCTTTATTTATTTTTAAATGATGTGGAAAAACTACCCCAAGAAATTTGGTTGATATAGGTTTCGATAGTTGTAAAAGAACTACATATTTTTTCTAAAACAAATCTTTGTTGTCATGATGATCTCTCTATTGTCGTGATGATCTGAAGATGAGTATTGGGTGCTTGGATGCTTGGGCCAAGAAATATGATGATGATTGTTTGAAGGAGATGGAATTGAATGTGCGTCTAGAATCATAGAAGGACACTGATAATTGAATGCTCTTTCAAAGTGTCGGGAAATTCAATTACTGAAATTGTTTTGCATTAAATTGTCAACCATGGAGCTCGTAATATTGTGAGATGCCAAAAAAATATATGTAGGAGTAGGAAACTAACTCTAAGCTAAGCAAGGTGAACCAAAAATTTCAAGAATACGAATTAAAATCAGATAATCTTATGTTGTAGGTCGATTCTTACGGATTTTCATCTATCTCTTGGATTCTCAAGGTTAAAAAACATTCATATCTCTGATGCACACCACACTCGGCCGATCAAACTTGCAGAAATTAAAGGATGCATAATTTAACTAAGCTCAATGGACTAATATTTCAACTATTAACCACATTCCTTTGGTTGAAAAGAAAGAGCATCAAATGGTTTTATGATCACTAAAGAAACTCATCCTTAAATGCCTAACTATGTAGGGAAACCACACTTTCAGGAATTTAAATTGCATAAATGAAATGCTACAGAAAACAAAATGAGTAGCTACTGAAATAACATCACATAGTAGAAATAAAACTACTTGGGTAGCGTACAACAGAGAGAGTAGGCCCTGCCTCTCTTGGAATATACTTCTAAGAAGAGATACAGTAGAAAAATATCGATGTGCAACAACATACTCTTTATTCCAACATCAAAATGATTGCAATGATCCTTCTCTTCAATATGGAACTCTATGCTCTAATCTCTCCTTCAACTCTCTATTATCTAACTATCCCAACTGAATTATATCCTCTCATATTTATGCATATAGCATCTCCTTCACAAAAGGAAAATGAGTTACAACAAGATGAGATTAGATCCTAAACAAGTGGATCTGCAACTAACAAATCATATATCATAAACATGAGTATATTTTCACCACCAAATATTGGATTTGGTCTTAAGATAGTTTGAAGAAGATAATAACATAATACTCCATGAGATCCATGTGCCCAAATTCATGGACATGGTGTTACACACTTATTTGTGACACTTAAGTGAGGGAGTGTTTTTCATGATCTCTAGACATATTGGGGGAGGAGTTTATCATATGAAGGTCAAAATACTACGTACACATGTATTATTATTCTTTATTTAAAAAGGAAATTAATTTACTGTGAGAATCCACCTCACATCTAGTTTCCTAATCTCGAGGAGAAGTTGAGAGTCTCATGGATGGTTGGGATATTTTCTCAAACCAATATCCTAATTTGATGGATCTTGAGAGATATTTCCTCCCTAAAACTCTTGGAGATCCCAATTTAGTGGATCTAGTGAGTGATCTTCTCCATGGTGGTTAAACCTCCAACTTCTATATAATGAGTGCATTCCAAGGTGAAATGGGGGAGAAAGGATTTTAGAGTGTCAAACCTTTGATATTGTAAGGATAATGTATTACAACATCATAATTCTAATCTTTAGACATTCAGGATAGGTCTGGATAGGATATCTTGGAGGGGGAACTATTGCAACGTCATGTTGGATTGTAAGTGCTTCATCATTGCTTTCCTTTAATAGATAAAATTGTCTTATTCGATTCATATGTTGTGTTATTGATCACATGTATGTATATTGTTGTAAAGTCATCATAGATAGATTTATTGTCACCTAAAAATATAGAGTAGAAGAAAGGAGATTACCTTTTGTTTATTGCAGGTTCCATATTGTGCCTAGGAGCTTGGTAAAGAAGGTTAAAAGTTGGAGTAGTGAGGACAACCATCGTAAAAAGGCATGTCTTCCATCTATTTCCTCTTACTCTGATTGTTAAAATATGTCTAAAGGGAAATTAGTAACCATTTATTTTCCTTGTGTCTTGGATCAAAGGAAACCCAATCCAAGGGGGATTTCACCTGTCCGCAGGGGGAATTCACCACAACATAAATTTGGTGATGATTTGTACAGAGGACCACTACACAAAATACTTCCCTCATCGTGAAGAAGTCCCTAGATTTATGAAGGCTACCTCCCAACTTGCAATGTTAATTGGCCCTTTCCCAACTCAACAACAATAAATGGTTACACAAAATCTTGCCCCTCCGCAAGGGGGAAACGCAAGTCATTCCCACCATGGGTATGATTCCCCAAGTTTTTCTCAATTATTTATGTGTAAGGAGACAGTTAGTATAACAACCGGAGCTAAGAATTATGACACTCCTCCAAAAAATAATTCCAATGGAGGTGCTACCGATAAGCCCTCCACTTCCATTCCTCCTCCATCTTCCACCCCTATTTAGATAGAGAGGCCTATTGTTGACTCAGTGTTGCACCCACCCAAGGGAACAATTCAAAAGTTGATTTTCAATACAAGTTCCCATGTTTCTCAAAGCTACAACATTGTTGAAGATTTGGTGCAAGCACCTTGCAGTGTTGTGTCAACACTTGAAGTTCTACAAAACTTTCCAAATCAATGTAGAACCCTATTATCAGCCATTAGAGCTATGGACCTAGAGGCATCAAATATGATTATGTTTAATCTGGACTATTTTAAATTGAGGCTCTCCCACCACTTGGAAATCCAAATTCAAACTATGGTTCGTGGGAATAATATCCACCACATTGTTTTGGATGAAGGAGCTTCCACATGTATCATGTCTTTGTCCTGTTGGAGAGCCATTGGTTCTCCTGAACTTCACCAGTATCCTACCACCCTTAGATCATTTGATGGACATGGTTTCCAACCTTACAGACTCTTGCAATCTTTCGTTGTGAAATTAAAGGGAAAAACCATTTTTATCGACATTGAAATGGTTGATGCGCCTCTGGATTATAATTCTTTGCTTGGTCACAATTGGTTCTATTCGATGGTTGTCGACACTTCTTCAGTATTTTTCATTTTTCAATTTTCCCATAAAGGGGAAATTGTGACTATTGACCAACTTTATTATTGCTCACCAGGTCTCAATAATTCTACAGTGAATAATATCCATTTCCTGGGACAATCTGATCTTAAATACTAAAGTGTGGGGGTAGGTCTCCTCAAGGATTCCTCACTCATGGGATATTTTCCCTTACCTCCCCCTGATCCCCCACATGAGGTTTCCATATTAAATATTATTATAGTTATGTTGCATCAATCCTCTAAATCATTCAATCATTGGTTAGTACCTAGCCCATATTCTAATGAAACACTAGGTGACATCATGTCACTTATTATAGCAAAGTCCTATATTCCACAAGATATGGTACCTCAATCTTCCCTTCCTCCACCTATCTCAATTGATCTTGTTTCTTCTTCCCTCTCTGGTGAACCTATTTCTATTAGTAACCAAGAGTCTAAGTAGAAGAAGAGTCGGTGGACAAACCGAAGCTTGGGGGGAATGTCTCCACCCTCTAGTCATCATACTAAAGTTAAAAAACCAACTTATTATGATGATGATGGGGGAAAAGTGCCAACCTATAAACACCATGTCGGTAAAAAACCCACCAATAGGTATCGATCAACATACCAACCTATGGAAATCATGTTGGGAAGAGGCTCATTCATGGGTATTACACCGAGCATAGTTTTTTCTCATTTTCAAGGTCGTAAAAAATGAAACCAACTTTGAGCAAAATTTCATTCTCTATTTCAATCTCATTAAGAAATGAAGCAGACTACAAACATAATTTATCATCCTTCGAGATCATTAAACCACTAAGAGTTATCTTTTGAGTGGTATTTTACCCCTTTTTTGGCCTCGTTAGACTAACTACGAAAAATGTATACTCTAGTCAATCATGACTAGAAGAGTTCTCCCTTGTGTTGTTTTACACTTTTTGGGGCTTGGGGGACTAAATTTATGAAAAATAACATCCATGGAGTCATATTTAAGATCTTTTCATACTCTCTAAACATTAAAAGATCATTGATTTTTCCTTCTTTGGACTCGTAAAACATGCATTGAAGGATGCATATGGGGTCGAACCCCTCCTTCTTCAGGTTTGTTATACATATGATGAGGGACTCATCAAAGATGAGCTATACCGAGCATCTTTTATCCTCCTCAATCTCGTTAAAAAACAAAGAGGTACTCGCCAATCATGGTGGGGGGGGGAATTGAAGGAAGTGGATCAAATGTTTTGAAAGCATTATGGTAGTAATTTGTTGTCACCCTTGAACATGGAACTTATTTTTGTCTTGTCTTACATTTTGGTAAAATTGTTGTCTCTGAGTCATACTAATCCTATGAATCCTCATACTCCTTCAACTCACCTAAAGAGTGCCCCAGTGATCGTCACACTATGTTTTGGTCTATCTCCCAATCGAATCAATGCTACCAAGTCATTTTTCGTTCCTCATAATGTTCAACTTAAGTTTCACCTCAAACCAACCATTCTATAGCATTACCATATTTCATCCTCATGTCAATACATGTTCATTTAGTCCACCATATTACATCACTTTCTTGTTTCAGTTTCATGTCGATGATGGGGGATACATCATGGCCCTTCTTCGACAAGTTTGTTCCTTTCGACTTCAACACATTATCCAGGAATTAGACTTAGAAACTAGTTAGTACATTAGGAATTGCATGCCTCAATGACATGCCTTCTCACTTTAGACAATAGGTTTACATCAATTACCTCTAATAAAACGATTCCACGAATGTTTGATTTCAACTCATTTATTCACATTCCATGGAGTGTACTAGGGTACCTTGGGAGTCATTGTCATCATTGGTGATTTCCCTCACACTTGTTAACCATATACATTAATGAATGGTAATCAAGTGGTTTCTACCATGTTCTACATCAAGAAATCTATTCACATGGATAAAATCGTACGATTTCGGGATCAGG
The DNA here is from genome assembly GCA_010110895.2 of Picea sitchensis. Classification (NCBI taxonomy): domain Eukaryota; kingdom Viridiplantae; phylum Streptophyta; class Pinopsida; order Pinales; family Pinaceae; genus Picea; species Picea sitchensis. The sequence goes on from SNQJ01S0011044.1 coordinate 117,528, forward strand.
ATGAAGATCCTAGGTTGGGCGCTTATTTTGTTATGTGCTTTACCCAAGTTGTGATGGAGATCATTTGAATATGTAGAATATTCTAGTATAACCACCATATTGGCAATCTCACTGATATATATGTTCTCACATAGATCCACTTTGTATTGGTTTGTGGCTATGCATTTATCATATCGTATCTCCACTATGTATTCTTTCATGACTTTGATCAAATCATGTCGTGGAGGTATGGATCCACATAATATCTTTGGTGGCCATATCCTTAGTCAGTACTTTCATGGATCTGCGGTGTATTGGTCGACGACCATGCTTTGAGTCAGTTTACTTAGAGGATGGGTATGCCTACCTAGAGGATGATACATATATACTTTTTGATGTTTGTTTGCATCTTCCGCACAACTCTCCTATTCCAACACCCTTGCACATATATTTTTGTAAAGTGTTTTGGCCATCAATTTCTCTTCTAACCTCACACTTTAGGGGGAATTTGTTACACACATATTTGTCACACTTAAGTGAGGGAGTGTTTGTCATGATCCCTATACATGTTGGGGGGTAAATTTATCATATGAAGGTCAAAATACTATGTGCACATGTATTATTCATTTTTATTGAAAAAAGAAATTAATTTAGTGTGAGAATCCACCTCACATCTAGTTTCATAATCTCAAGGAGAAGTTGAGAGTATCATGGATGGTTGAGATATTTTGTCAAACTAATATCTTAATTTGATGGATCTTGAGAGATATTTCCTCCCTAAAATACTTGAGAGATATTTCCTCCCTAAAAATCTTGGAGATCCCAATTTAGTGGATCTAGTGAGTGATCTTCTCCATGGTGGTTAAACCTCCAACTCGTATATAATGAGTGCATTCCAAGGCGAAAGGGGGGAGAAAGGATTTCATAATGGAAAACCTTTGATATTGTAAGGATAATTCATCAGAGAATCATAATTGTTATCTTGAGACATTCAGGAGAGGGATAGATAGGAGAGATTGGAGGAGGAACCGATGCAACGTCACATTGGATTGTAAGTGCTTCCTCATTGCTTTCCTTTAATAGATAAACTTGGCCTATTCCCTTAATATGTTGTGTTATTGATCACTTGTATGTCTATTGTTGTAAATTTATCATAGATAGATTTATTTTCATCTAACAATATAGAGTAGAAGAAAGGAGATTCCTCTTTATTCATTGTAGGTCCCATCTTGCGCCTAGGAGCTTGGTCAACAAGGTCAAAGGCATGTCTTCCATCTCTTTCCTCTTACTCTGATTGTTGAAATAGGCCTAAAGGGAAATTAGTAACCATTTGTTTTCCTTTTGTCTTGGATAAAAGGAAACTTGATCCAAGGGGGATTTCACCTGTTCGCATGGGGAATTCACCACAAAAGATGGGTTGCAACTTGGTCGAACCACTTAGCTATCGAAATTGTAGGCTAGTTACTAGAATGACCAATTTTTGTAATATCAACCATATGCCCCTTATTTTTCATTTTTTACATCTTTTCCTCTCAATCCATCTAAATGACCCATTTTGCACAAAACCCATATTTTATAATTTTCATATTCTGCTTCATATGTTCATATATGACATGGAAAGTTTGACTACCAGAACTACCAACAACTACTGAATTTCACAAGTAAGTTAGGAAACCACAATTAAGTAATCATCGAAGTATGGGAAATCAATAATTTTAGTGTACATATTCCATGTGAACCTCATATAGTGTAGAAATGGACAAATGTAAAAATATGAGTGATGAAGGGAATGAGAATGAAAGGGTAAAGTAAATTAAGAATGACTTAATGGCATCGCAAAATGTGTTATTTTCGAGGTCCAACACACTGGAAATCCCAAAAATTTCCATTGTGGCTTGCAACCATGGACCTTCAACTATGTAATTTGGCATCACTCCTACCACATCACATGATACATGGGTCCATGTCACCGATGATGTCATGTACAAAAAATCCCCAAATTTGTAAAAAAATTGATTTTTTCAAAAATGCCTAAACTCAAAATTTCTTTTGTGACCACAATGGAAGCTCTGTAATTATCTTATTATGGCTAATTTTTTCCCTTTTCAAGTCAATTCAACCATTGCACCAAAAATTTGACACTCTTGTGTCGATTTCTCAATGAATTCATTGTAGAAATTGGGGCTTTTCCCCAATTTCTCCCAATTTCACCATTATTGCTCTACAAATCCCAAATTCGGCCCATTCCAACCCTAAAAATGTTTATCTGGAGATTAAAATTGGGGATTTTAACCCCTAAGCTTAATTTTCCAAAAATTAGAAGCAATTTCTTGAATTTTGCCTAAAATTTTTGACAAACACGTTGCAGACATCCTTTGAACTTTAAATATACAATTCCATCTTCAATATATATATTTTTGTCCCATATAGGCTTGATGTTGAACATGTGGCTCTGATACCATTATGTAACATACCCAGCCTCCAATCTAAGTCCCATCACTATAAAAAAGGACTTATCCTTCTAGCATGGAAAATTTAAAAACTCCCCATACTTATAAAATAACCAAGGGGAAGTATGCCCATAATTTAACATGAATCTAACAACATATATTAAAATGTGAATGAAACTATTCAAGCAAAAAATAACGCAAAACATTCATATAAAACATTTACACAATAGAATAATCATGTTAAAATCAATATAGAACTTATCAGTTTATAAATATAACCAACTGACTGCATAAGAAGGATGAACCTCCCATCCATAGACAATGTTGTTCATTTTCTCTCAACATCATGCCACCCTGAACTGAGGCTATGATTACACAAGGAGATATGACCCTCTAGGTTGTCCACTCTCCACACACAATAGCCCCAAACCTAGGTTCCAAACTCCAATAATAGTTCTAATCCACCAATTATTTTCCCCACAACCTACACAACCCAATGAATGTACCCCCTTCACTACTCTCAGTCCATCGAGTTGTACCATTCATTTATCAAGGATTCTAGTACACTCAGTTGGCCAAGAATCTCTTTGCTTGGGATTGGAAGAAATAACATCTTCTCTAAGAGTTCTCACCGCAGGAAATAAATTGCAAGCTTACAACCCGTTTTTCAGGCACACAGGCCACATTTCCATTATATACACAACCCATTAATGGATACCTTCAAGAAAAACATGGATAGTGCTCTTCCTAGCACTCAACTCCCCTCTTGTTACTCTGAAAATTGCATGTAAAAACATTCTTCCTTTCCTACTCTAATTTCCTTCTTCTCCCATGCTTGCTTGACTCACACTCTTCCCAAGGATCAGTGTACTTCAGCCCCATGCTCCTAATAACTAAGGGATGTGACTCCTCACAACCACCCTCTTATATGAGTTTAATGATTTGTTTTGGAAAAAATCAACAACAAATACAAGGTTATACACATTGATAATAATTTTAGGAAAAGTGGGTTGGATTAATACCCATGAAAATTTCCCTCTTGGACCCCTCTATCTTGTGGAATCATAACCACACATCATTTTCATCCTTCTCTTATTGCAACTAGTGATTAATACTTTTATTAATCATTTCAATGTACATAATACATAATTTTTCCCTCATCCATTTTAATCAATATGGGCTCTTAAGCCCCAACATATCAATTCACCAGTCTAATTCACATTTATACAATTACACTATATTTTTGGGGAATTAAGACTGGGGATGTTATAGGATGATTCTACATCAAACTCCCCTAGTTGAAAAATCTTACGATCTCTTGCTCATGAGAGATGACTAGTAAATATTTTTAAGGAATATAGTCCCTTGAGTTGTCCAAGTTCCTCTTCTAGTGTCCATGATGCATCCTTTGAATCTATATCCTTCTATTTGATTAGATACTCCTTGTGTCCATGTTCCTTGTCTTGCAATGAATTCTTTATGCCAACACCTATTCAAATCTTCTTTCTTTTTTACTAGAATTTGTTTCTACCAATATTTCACTTGATCCTTCTCATATTCCTTTGCTTCTTCAAGGTCTTCATGATACTCATAAATATCTACAACATTAAATATGGTTGAAATTTCTATGCCATTTGATAGATCCAACTTGTATGCATTATCAAAAATCTTCCTAGGGATTCAACATGGTACTATTTTTTTACACTTCAACTTATTATATGTTCCCATAGGAAGCCTCTCCTTCCTCAAATGCACCATCACTAAATATACTTATTCAAATGTCTTCATTCACCTTTTCCAACCTAACTTCTCCTTGTACTTCTCATTTCATTGATGCAACTGCTTCCTAAACTTATCATGTGCATCTCTCATATACTCTATGAATAATTCTACATGTGTTCTCTTCACATTCCTTACAATTGAAAAACTCACCAAATCTATCACTCCCTTTGAATATATTCCATACACAATCCGAAAAGGTGTCTTTCCTATAAACATGTTGACTAAACTGTTATATAAAATTTAGCTTGTGCTAATATCAAATCCCATTTCCCTAGTTTATCTCCTTCCAAAGATCTTAGAAAATAATTGGAAGATTGTTGTACAATCATTTTAGACAAGTTTTGGATAAGTCTTAGGAATCGTGTAGGAACAGATCACATGACATTTTGGCTAAGGATTAGTATGTGTGAATATCATTTCAAGCATGTTCCGGAGTTAGCGTGAAAAAGGAGAAAAATAGTTAGGATTTTGGGACATTTTGTCCGCATTGTAATGGGCTTAGCCTTAGTGTAAAACTATAAATTGTAATGGGTTTTTGGTATAAAGGAGAGTTTTTTGGTGTGGGGTTATTTTTAGTTAGTCGAGTTTTGGAGAAGTCTTGAGGAATCTTTTTGAGGTATGAATGAGGAGTTAGGCTCACATTGTAACTGAATGGATAGGTAGGTTTGAGTAATGGTTATTGTTGCATCTTGTTGTAAGTGCAATGTGTAGCTGTAATGAGACTATAAATGATTAATATAAGAATCCAACCATTGTGGACGTAGCCCAGATTGGGGTGAACCATGTTAAAACTTGTGCCTTTAGTATTATGACTATGTTACTGATATTGCGCAGTGATGATGAAATCTTAGTATTATGAATGTGTTATTCATTTATGTTGTCATAATGTCGCACACTGAAGTAACTGGTAAATGAATGAATGTCAAGTAAAGTAATGATGCACACAGGGTATGTTGTATGTGTTGGAGATATTACACACTCACTTATAATTATTTTCCTAAGTTTTATAGTCCAATGTTGAGAATGATTCCTTAGATGAGAATATTCTCTCTAGAGAATATTTCCCTATAAAATAGGATGTTCCTCTTCAGTTCAGATTCAGTTACACTCAGTTAGACTAGTGGAATTCACTCATGCATGGAAACCTCGATTTTATCACCAGGAGTTGCATGTGTCTCTCTCACTTCCACACATGTGTCTCGGTCAACTGATGATTGCATGGATTAATTAACTATGAATAGGTGGCAGTTCACTCCAATGTCTGTCAGTGAGTGTCTAAATATATCTATATCACTACTATGGCACATTAGCTAATCATGCATCCTTTATCTATTGTAAATTATTCACTCTTTGAGTGTGGAATATGATTAATGAGAATTCTTCCATTCTTTCTCTCTTTCTTCTTCTTTCTCATTTTATCTCTGCAAATGTGTGTGGTATTTTATAGCTAGGTATATTATGTGTGGGTTCAACAAATTTACATGGTATCAGAGTTGACGGAATGCTAAGCAAAAGCTACACCAAATTAATTTTTGCAAGTACTGAAGATTGAAGAACGCGGAAAATATGGAATATATGTTTTCCTCACTGATAATACTTCTCATGCCTAATAACTACTTGGAGTGGAAGCCATAGATTCTACTTCTTCTCAGAAGTAGAGGCTTATACCAAATAACCATGGAAATGGAAGTAGAGCCTGATTCTGCCAATGAGAAAAATGACTTTTTCAATAGACAAGATATGGCCATATTATTTATCTGCTTATCTATTTCTCCAGAAATTATCCACCAAGTATGTGATGTCTCACAAGACTTCACTCCAAATGAATTATGGACCATATTGGAGGTTCTATTTGGGAATAAAGAAGATTGTGAAGATTGCATGCAAAGGATTGGAAATATAGAGCTAGAAGAGAAACCGTCAGAAGATCAATCCTCTTATTCTAAAGAGTCTTCTACACAAGTATTTGCACAAATTTTTATTCCATTAATTGAATATGATGTCTAATCCATTTCATATATTTTTTCTGAATTTCATGTGGAAGATATATGGCATGCATCTCAGGAGTCACATGCAGACACTTTTGCATGCACCATGCATGCATCTTAGGAGACAAAAAGGGAGCCGCGCACATCAGACTCAGTTATGATATTTTCTGAGACAAATTTGCATAAACAAATTGGATAATTGAATTCCTCTCGAAAAAATATCCAATTTCAAAAAAAAAATGTCCGAAACAGAGTCTGAAAAGTGAAGTTATGATCATTTTAAAATCAACAAAATTTCGGCGTTTTTCCGGAAAGGGTCGCACGGTTTTCAAAGTTCCATCCAAACTTTATTTGGATCTTCTTCATTACAAGAAGAGAAAGTGAATATGTGTGGACATCTCAATGGTGCATATCCTCCATCAAATATGCCTTTTGTTCCTTCTCATTGGTAATTTGAGGGGGGGGTTTCCCCTGAGGTTTTCCCTCTTTCCTTGTTTTTTCAATGTTTCATTCTTATATGCATTGTACAATGGGTACCTAACATGTACCTTGTTGTCAGGACCCATTCATCATGTACACCGTAATAGTGTTAAGGGGGGTTGTTGGAGATATTACACACTCACCTATAATTATTTTCCTAAGTTTTATAGTCCAATGTTGAGAACGATTCCTTAGCTGAGAATATTCTCTCTAGAGAATATTTCCCTACAAAATAGGATATTCCTCTTCAGTTTAGAGTTGGTTACACTCAGTTAGACTAGTGGAAGTCACTCATGCATGGAAACCTTGGTTTTATCACCAGGAGTTACATGTGTCTCTCTCACTTCCACACATGTGTCTCATTCAACTGATGATTCCATGGATTAGTTACCTATGAATAGGTAGAAGTTCACTCCAGTGTCTGTCAGTGAGTGTCTAGATCTCTCTAGATCACTACAATGGTGCATTAGTTGCTCATGTATTCTATATCTATTGTAAATTATTCACTCTTATAGTGTGGAATATGGTTAATGGGAATTCTTCCATTCTTTCTCTCTTGCTTCTTCTTTCTCAATTTCTCTCTGCAAATGTGTGTGGTATTTTCTAGCTAGATATATTATGTGCAAGTTCAACACATTTACAGTATGAATATTAAAGGGTAAGTAATATAAATTGAACACAAAATAGATGAATGTATAATTCATAGTATGAGTATGTTGAATGCCTCACTTCCCCCCACTACAGAAAATTGGTTCCTACAACCTCTCCAGATGCCTCAGATGAGACTTCACTTGCTTACAGATGATGTCAGAAGGGCTGATGTCTAAGGTTTATTTTATTTTATTAACGAATTAACTCCGTGTCTTCCCATTTCACACAACAAAATGGTTTTGTTTCCTGGATTGGGATATGTAAATGAGGGGAATGTTTTGGAGTCCTAATAATTGATCACATAATGGATAGAGAGGAAGTAGTAATAATTGTCCATAGAACGTAATAGAAACCCATGAATTAGTGAAGAATAATTGTTGGAAAGGTATGTGTTTACAAACCGTCATGAAATATTCATTGGTGAATTTTCGATAATTTTGACTGAATGGTTAGAAAGGATAGTGGAGAATGTTGAGAGATACATAGATGAGCCTTCGAGAAACTAGATCCCTGAATTGATTAGATATTTTAATAAAATAAGTAATAAAGTTTCTCATGCAATTTATTTTTGGTTGAATAATATATTGGGGGGCTACATTACAGAGTTTGAAATAGATTGTACATAATCGTATAGTGTCGTAGAGAGGGAATTCTTCAAGGGTACACACAAAATATTTATGAACACACTGTCTACCTGGATAAATATGTTGTTGTGCGACAAGAATGATATGAAGATGAAATATGACTGCTAGGAACCTTTACGCACATAGGGGGACTGGGGGATGACTAGAGGATGGTCTGAGAGTGGAAAGGGATGAAAATGATGAATAAGGATCAGATGGACTGAGGATTTTGAGAGAGTAAGATAGTGACTTAGACGGAGAGATTAGAGTATTGCACTATGGGAAAAGGTTTAGGTATAATAAGAAGGATATTGTGGCTAAGAGAGAAGAGCGGCACATAGTGTTTGAGAAATGATACCCTTGTGTATTACCTTATATCACACTATACATAGAAAGTAATGAGAAAGAAAATGATCCTCGGTACAACCCAACGAAATAAGGAAGTACATCTCATATTGGAATCTGTGTCAAACCCACGACCCTGTGTGCGTCACCAAGATCTAAAGAAAAAAATAGAACTTTGTCAAGAGAAATTATAGTTAGTGGAGGAATTCAGAACAATAGTCGGAATAGTGGAAGAAACACAACAAACCAAAGTCAATTAGCATCACCAAAGGTAAGTACTACACAAAATACTATGGCATGAATAGATAATAACTTAATAATGTCGAAATTCAAGGGAGTGGGGTCAGAAGACCAAGAGAAGCATTTGTTTATATGTGAGATGATATGGACTACGAAGAATGTCTAGGATGAGGCAATGAAGATTGCACAGTTAGCATTTACGTTTACAACTCATGCACTGTTATGGTACATGAAGTACCAGACTACCACATTGGAAGGAACGTCAAGGACATTGGCAGAAATTGGACAAGCTTTATTAAAGGAATTTTGGAAGATGAAATTTGAATTGCAGTATATCACAGAGATGAAATAAATTAAGAAAATATAGAATGAGATGGTTTGGGATTACAATCAGTGGTTTAAATATGTGATGGGTAGTGACATTCTAGATTCTTGATGAACAACATAGAGAATGGTTTATTGCTGGTCTGTTGTCTCACATTCATTTTCCTCTGACACAATAGAAGGTTACGTTGCAGCTAGAAGCATTAGAAATTGCGATGAATTTAGAATCAAATCCTATAGGAGATAACACATGAATGACACTAGTTCAATCACAGTTGTCTTCTCTAAGGATTCAGTTATTAGAAATAACAGAAGAAAGGAAAAGAGTGAACAAGTTTGGTGTATTACATGTAAGATAGAAGGCCATCATAAAGACAAATTGCCATCATTTTCATAGTATATGGCTACAGGATTATCGAACCCATTGGTGGGAGGAGTAGGATATTTTTAAATATTCAATACATGGGGACATCATTTGACTTCTTATCCATTATTGTAGAAGTATCAAAGTACACCCAGAAATTTGTTCTGTAATTTTTGCAATTTTGTAGGACATGAGGAGAAGGATTTCCGCGCATTCGAATTAATGAGAGAGTGCATTGCATATGCCTACAAAATCCAAGTGGAAAATGTAGCAAAAGAAAGAGGGGTTCCACAGTATAATAATCTGATAGGCTTTAACCAAGATGGATGAGGAGGATTCAATAGAGGTCGATGATGAGGAGGATTTGGTAGAGGAGGAAGAGGACCAATCCTTTGTTATAATTGAAATCAACTGGGACATTTGGTGAGAGACTACCCGAATCCTTGCATAAAGTGCACATACTATAGATAATTGGACCATACGATGAAATATTGTCCTCAATTGATAGACAAATGGTAGGCAAGAGGGAACCAACATCAGAACCAGAACTAGAACCAAAACATACAGATGATAGCAGTCGAGGAGCATGACGATCAACCCAAAATAATAGTTGTTGCACATGGAGGAATGAGAACTGGAGTGGATGAGATGGAAAAGAGAAATGGGATTGAGAAATGATCCTACGTCAACATTTAACCCATAGAAAGAGACATATAAACAAGCCAGGAAGAAAATACTAGGACCTGACTAGATAGCATCAACATCAAATGTGCCACCAATATATGATATGCTATCAGTCTATGATCACACCATTCCTGAAAGGTTAGTCGAGAAGGTAAACACTTTGAAATATTTTCTAAAGAGTTGTGTAGAGTTGATGAAGGATGAAACAACGTTGCACACACTATGCAGGATGATCGATTTGTGCACCCAAGACATAGAAGTACCTAAGACATAAAGAACAGTGAACCGATTATTTCACAAGAAGAGGACAAATAGATAATTCTGATTGAGTGTGCAGATAGGAGAGTATGACATGGATAACATCATCTTGGACTTAGGATCAGATGTAAATGTTCTTCCAAGAAAGACATGGGAAATTATGGGCAAACCGAAGTTAATTTGGTCACCCATTCAATTGAGGTTGGAAAACCAACATAGGATAGTATCAATCGATAGACTGTTAGGAGTAAATGTTAACATAGATGGAGTGCACAACGTAGCCAACTTTGAGGTCATTGCGATCATGGATAATAGTCAATCATTTCCAACATTTCTCGGAATGGATTGGGCCTTTGACAACCAGATGATTATCAACTTGAATAAGAGAGAAATGATTTTTGAAGGAGGAGGCTTAAAGGTTACTGCACCATTAGAACTCACAAAAGCAAGAAGGTACGTGGAACTCGCAAGAAAATAAATTTATAACATGTATAATATGAAAATTCACATGGATGATTACGTCAATCCTATTGTCGATGGTGAAATTAATTGGAGAAGCATTAGCTCTTGTCCATAAGATTCAAAGGAAGGACTTGAACATTGGCAGCACATGTTGCACGAAGTATCGACCAAAAGATGTGCTCTCATTACTCTCTCTTTACGTTGGATCTGAATAGAGGTATGTGATGCACCAAGGTTTGATGGATTAACTGATGTAAGTTCCTTTGTAAATTAATTTAAGTTGCAACACAGAGACAATTGTGCAGTTCTTATTTGAGAACTTAGTTACAAGTTTTGGGTGTCCTAAAGTACTTATGAGTGATTAGAGGACTCACTTTTTGAAGAAAATTACATCATTGATAGAAGAGTTCCAGATTCAACATCAAAATATCACTTTGTATGACCCTCAAGAAAATGGAATTGTGGATGCCTTCAATAAGATACTTGAGAATGTATTGACAAATGTATGTAATGTAGGACACGACGACTGGAACTTAAGGATTCCTGCAGTGCTATGGGATTATAGAACCACATGCAAGAAGTCAACAAGTCAAACAACCTTTAGATTAATGTATGGTCAGGAAGCAACCATGCCCATGGAGTTTCTTGTGCCAAGTATGTGCATTGTTGTGATGAAAAACCTTATGGATTCTGACTCAATAGAAGACATACTATCACATTTACTGGTATTAGAGGAAGAACTATTTTTTGTAGGGTTCCATTAGCAAGTACATAAGGCATGTGAAAAATCATGGCATGATAAAGAAATCAAGAAGAAGAAGTTCCAAACAGGAGATTTAGTATGTCTCTATTACAGTAAGTTCTTACAACACCCTATAAAGTTCAAGATGCACTGGCTACGACCATATGTGATCGTATATGTGACAAAAGGAGGCATTGTTTAGCTGCAACAATTGGATGGACAAGTCATGGAAGGACTAGTTAATGGGAGTCAACTTAAAGTGTACAGGGACGATCATCCTTCCACGCACTAGATCAATTGTGTACTCTATGCACCATAGAACTTGTATCATAGTGTACTATAGAAATAAAAGGAATAAAAAGAAAGAAAAAGCAAGAAAATGGTTCAGGGAAGAAGTACAAAGTTGAAGAGTCCAAGCAGTTAAGATTAGTACGTAAAAATGAAAAGCAGGGAAATATCATAGAAGAGAAAGAAGCAGACAGAAGAGTGCACAAACGGAGGAAGCAAGTTTGAGAAGAGAGATGAGATCACGCATAGAGACAAGATCATGCAGAGAGAAGAGATTTCACAGATAACAATTAAGAGCATTTATGAGTAAACATGATGGAAAAAAGAAGTTATCAAGAAACATCATGTCGAAACGACAGAGACACATAGTAATGAATAAAAAGTACCACGAAAATCATAACGGATTTTCGGATGGTGAAGAATATATGATGGAGGATTTGGAATTAATTCAGTATTAATGCATGTAATTAATGAAAATCACTAGGGGATTAGATGGAAAGTTTAGGCGCGAAGGGAAGCTAACATCTGGCAATAAGGTATAAAGCAAGATAAGGGTCAATGGGAAAAGGTTATTGTCAGTTACAGTTCACATAGAGTGCCAAGCGAGAAGCATTTTTAGAGCCAAGTTTCATATCTCAGTTGTCCATAGAGAATAGTTGCAAAGGAATCTGGCACCACCTAAGGTAGCGACGACTTCAACATCAGTACCAAAGAAATAATGAAGGAAAACAACAATGACAATTGTAGTTGAAGATACACCGGAGGAATCCTCACTAGGTTCAATATTCCCCAGGGATTACATACCACCAAGAAAGTTATCTGCAAAAATGGTCAACTTATAGAAAGACGTGGAATACCCACACATGGAGCCAGAGATTCCACAGGGAGTGATTGTGGAAGAATATATGTTAGGCCTGATACCAAGATTAAAGTATGTCTACCATGACATTATGGATGATAATAAATTTCCAGAGATAGTTATGAGAAGGTATTTGAAGAAATAAATTAGTTTCGAAACATAGATGATGGTGATAGAGCCACATATTTGGGATACAGGTTTGCATAAAGTTGGCCTTATGAACTTATTCGACATACCACACTTAAGGAGGAGTGCATAAATTAATGTCTACATGAAAATGTTGTTGAGTTTCTTGAATGAGGGCTACTTGTGGCTCGACATTCCATTCTCAATTGATACATACTTGATTGTGTGCATTACCGACCTACCGTCGCAAGGGGAGGACCCCTCAATGTTGTTCTTCGACAAGAAGAATGAAAAGGCTCTATCAGAGAGCATGAAGGAGAAGTTTCATACATTTCGAGGACAACACGGTTTAGATGTAGAAAGCATATGTGATCCGATAGTGAGGTTCATGATGCAAGCCTTAGCTTGTAAATTGTTAAGAAAGTGTTGGAAAGACCAAGTCCCAGTAGCAGTAATAGTGATAGGTGAAATGTGCATCAAGGGCATCTAGATGAATTGGATGATGTTCTTACTCAACCAATTCTTGATTGATTGTGAAGAGGCATAGGATAAAGGCATTGAGTTCCACTACATGTGGCTATTAATTCTAATTGCATTATTAGTATGGAGGGAGCCATATGATACATAGTTTTGGGAAGTCAAGGATAATCCATGTCTAGTTGTGTGATATAAAAACTTATGGCATACTATGCACAAGGCACGACAAATAGATAACATTTTTTCCTTTTATATTTATAAAGAAACCATTAGGGAAAGCATTGAGAGGACATCACACATACCACCACAGGTGCTCGAGGTGTATAAGGAATTTGTGTGCTTTAAGGAAGGGCACCATCATATGTATGTGCAAGAAAAAAAGGATCTAGATCAACAATGGATACCCACACGGTATAGGTTAACTAAGTATGAGATGGGAGATATCATGGTAGATTGGGATGACGAGTGGAAGATTCCAATAGCAGAAACAGGGCCCTCAAAGAAAAAAAACCTAAAGTGGAAGACATATTTGATGAAGAAGATGAAGAATCACCACCAGGGGAAAAAAATGGCATAGAAGAGATAACCCAAAATACAATACCATGCACAGATAAGAAGTGGAAAGAATCAGATAAAGGAAAATCCATACCACAACATACAAAGCGAAAATCCATCAAGGAAGTGGTCATCCAAGCCATGACAGAGGAAGACTTGGAAAATATCAGTGAGAAATTTAAAGAAGTAACATATGAAACATTTCAATGTGTGACACACCAGTAGGAATAAATGCATAGAAATATGCAGGAGAAGATGGATTAGTTGCACCAATTTCTAGAAGCAACAAATCTCGCACCAGTACAACAGATAGAGGATGAACAAACAACATGAGATATAAAGAATGGGGAGGAAGGGTCGACAATATCTCAATTGTTATAGGTAGTAGGTGAATATCGATTGATCATGTTAATAATAGGGGTGGTAGAGTTCCCCACAATAGAGATGCAGGAACAAGCAAGGGAACTAGTTCATATTGACTTAGTCTTATCTCAACTACCAACAAATTTATTGTATAAATTTCAAATGAGCATGACACAAGAGATGAAATCACATGTAGAAAAGACATCTAACGATTTGGTTAAGGTTGCAACAAAGAGTGTAGCCTTGGATATGGAATACAACAAAGTCAAGAAGGAGCAGGATGAGGCCATGCACAAGGTCGAAAGGATGCAACGGGCATTCGAGTAGGTCTACAAAGAACTCCCAGAAGATAAGATAGAGATGGAGGTCCCAATTGAAGAACAAGTAACAAAGATAAGAAAATATATTCATGTATTCTATGCACATATAGTTGACTTAGAAGTGCGCATGACACCGAGTAATCCACCAAAATAAAGGGAGAAAAGGGAATAGATAGTGACCATAGTTGTGGATAGAATAAATAACCTAAAGGTAGAATGTGCCTAGATCAATGCAGGAACCACGCGTGTCTATATGTAACTAACCAAAGATAGGGAGCTACAGGAAATCGGCCAAAAGATACAAGATGTGTAGGAAAATGTGAAAATTTTCAAAGCACTAATTGGTACATTACCGCCAACAAAGTTGGTAACAACAATGGATGAAAACAGGAAGTTGTATTCATAAATTAATCAACTAAGGGTAGAGTAGCAAGCCCGTGCACAAAATATTGAGTTACTACAAGACGAAGCCTATAGGGTGACAACGACCTTAGTATCCACTCGAGGTATAGTTAAACAGGAAGTAGAAGAAAGTTTCAAGAAGATGCAGTCGTGGGTTACTACCGAAATAGTCGACACAATTCTGTAGAAGGAGACAGAGGTAAAGGAGAAGGCCACGATAGCGAAGGAGACAATCTAAAATTTCATGGTGATTTGGAAGAAGGTCTGAGTGGCTCATGAAGAGCCATAAGTGAGTGTTGGGGGCCTACTGGAAGTATTTTGGATAAGTTTTGGATAATTATTGGGAATCATGTAGGAATGGATCGCACGACATTTTTGCTAAGGAGCAGTACGTGTGCAAAGAAGTTGAACCATGTTCGGGATTCAATGCACAAAAGGTGGACATTAGTTAGGATTTTGGGACATTTTGTCCACATTGTAACGGGCTTAGCCTTAGTGTAAAACTATAAATTGTAATGGGTTTTTGGTAGAAAGGAGAGATTTTTGGTGTGGATTTATTTTGAGTTAGTCAATTTTTTGGAGAAGTCTTGAGGATGACTGAGGATTTAGGCTTGCACTACATCAGAACGAATAAGAAGGTTTGAGTAATGGTTATTGTTTCATTTTGTTGTAAGCGTAGTGCACAGTTGTAAGGAGACTATAAATGAATAATATAAGAAGAAAACCATTGTGGGCATAGCCCAGATTGGGGTGAACCATGTTAAAACTTGTGTCTTGATGTGATACTATGTGTGTGATATGGATATTTAGTATTATGACTATGTTATTGATATTTCTCAGTGATGATGAAATCTTAGTATTTTGAATGTGTTATTCATATATGTTGTCATAATGTTGCACACTGAACTAAGTGGTAAATGAATGAATTTCAAGTAAATTAATGACGGACACAGGGTATGTTGAATGGATATTAAATGGTAAGTAATAGAAACTACGCACACAATATGTGAATGGATAATGCATAGTATGAGGATGGTGAATGCCTCACTTCCCCCCACTACAGAAACTTGGTTCTTGCAGCCCCTCTAGATTCATCGGGTGAGACTTCACTTTCTTGCAGGTGATGTCAGAAGGGTTGGTGTCTAAGGGTTTTGTTGGTTTATTAATGATTAACCCCAGGTCTTCCCATTACGCACCAACAAATAATTCTACTCAAAATATCTTTTTTTCCATTTACTCAAGTGTGATATGAATAATTGAACTACAATATAGATGTCAACTCCTTCCATGAGGTCTTAAAAATTTTCCTAGGAGTTTGTTATCCATATCTAAAGCAATACTCCTAGGTAACCTATGCAACTAAATAATCTCTTGAAAGAATAAAACAACAACTTTCATATCATCACTTGTCTTTTTTCATGCAATAAATTGTTACCACTTTGAAAATGTGTCCACAAATACCATTGTGTAATCATTACCTCTTTCAATTCCTGGTAATCCCAAAAAAAAACCATATTCACATCCTCCCAAAGCTTATTTGGTATAGGTAATGGTGTATACAAACCCATATTTTGACTACTTCCTTTTGTGTGATGACATATCATACAACCTTCAATCAACCTTCTCACATCTTTACTCATATTTGGAAAAAAATAACTTTTTCTCAACAAAAGCTCCATCTTTGTCATTGCCAAAATGACCACTTGATCCTCCACTACGTAACTCTCTTATGAGATTTTATCTCATTGACCACTTGGTATGCACAACTTATTACTATTGAATAATAATCCTTCTTGAATAAAAAACCAAAATATGAAGTCTTGTCCAAACGTTATGGTCCTTTACAAGCTTTCCAAATCTCTACAAAATCTGTATCATCCTCATATAAAACTTCCATACTATCTAGAACTACAACCTCGATAGGAATTATACTCAATAACAATACTTTTCTACTCAATGAATCAACAACCTATTTAGAATTCCCTAATTAATGATTCAAAACAACTAAGTAACTCTGGAAGAATTCCACTAGTTTCATATTCTCTTATTCAAGAACCCTTGATTGTTAATATATTAAAGTTATTGGTGATCATATACAAAACATATTCCTTAGGAAATAAATATTGTCTCCACTTCTTCAAAAATTGAATCATAACATATAATTCTTGATCATAAATGGATTGCTTCCTTTTGGTCTCTTTCAACTTCTCACTAAGAAAACAATAGACTTACCTTCTTGACTCAATATTTCTCTAGTTGTTGATTCACTCGCATCACAATCCACTTGGAATTTTTTTTTGAAATCAAATAAGGCCAATATCGAATGTTCAATGAAATTATTCTTCAATATTTAAAAGATCCTTTCATCTACTAATTTCCACTAAAAACTTTCCTTTTTTATTCTCTTTGTCATTGATGCACATATAACATTGAAATTACAAATAAACTTGCCATAGAAGCTTGCCAATCCATGGAAACTTCTAACTTCAAAAGTTCCCTTGGGAAAAGTCCATTCAAATGTATCCATTACCGTCTTTGCTTCCAACTTCAAAAATTCTTGGAAAATCACAAAACCCAAGTATACCAACTCCTCTCGCATGAAGGTACATTTCTTCAAATTTATCAACAAATTATTCTTCTTCAACCACTCCAATTATTTCTACAAATGCCTCAAGTGCTCCTCTTTTGGCTTGTTAAAAATTAGAATATCATCAAGGTAAAAACAATAAATTTATCTAGGAATGGTTTCAATACCTCATTCATCAACCTCATGAAGGTACTTGGTGAATTTGTCAACCCAAATGGTATACTAGCCACTCTTATAGCATTTTATTTGTCTTGAGTGTTGTCTTCCATTCATCTCCTTCTCTAATTATGATATGGTGATACCCATTATTTAAATAAATCTTAGAAAATTATCACACACCATTCAAATAGTCCATAAGATCCTCCATTATTGGCAACAAAAATATGTACTTTATGGTGAACTTGTTTATATCCCTAGAATCCATACACATCCCTCATTCTCCACCATTCTTCAATGTTAGTATTACAGGTACATCATGAGGATTCGAACTCTTCTTTATAAATCCTATATCTAAAATTTGTGAACTTGTTTATTAAATTATGCAATTTCTACAGGGGTCATCATATATGGTTCTTTGTTTGGGAAACTTAATACAAGTATCAATTCAATCTGATGTGAAATATCTTTGACTAGAGTTTCTCCCATTTGTGCATCATCCATAACAATCTATTTGTTTTCCTCTAACAATTTTTTAAATTCTACAATCACTTCCTCTCCTCTTCCTCCTCTTGAATCATATTTGAAAAAATTACAAATATACACTTTGAATTCATCATTCCTTCTAGCAATTATTTGATTAAACAAAGCTTAATCTTGTGGTTTTTGCTATCTACATCTTTCTCATCAATTCCCAGATGTAAACTAAATTTTGTTTATCTTTTTTTCCAATTGATAAGTATTATTCATCCCATCATGAAATACTCTCCTATCATATAACCAATGCCTACCTAATAATACATGACAAGAATCTATAACAAAAACATCATGCAAAACATGATCTCCATATCTCCCATTTGAAAATTTAGCAAGCGTTGTTGAGAAATAACAACTTGATATCATTTCTACAGCCATAAAACTCTATATGAACTTGAATGGGGTGTACATTTCAACTTTAAATTCTCTACCACTTTTTTAGGCACCAAGTTTTCAATTATTTCTCCATCAATAATCAAATTACAACACTTACCTTATAACTTACACTTTGTCTTGAAGATATTCTTCCTCTACATGGGTTCTTCATCAACTATCTCCTTAAACTTGAGAAACATCCTTTTGAACATAATATTTTCTCCTTGCTCTTGGTGAATTTTTGCAATATTGTCATGTGTGCCTTACATCATTTATTATTCCATCACTTTGATTCCTAGGACTTTCTACCATCTTGTGCCATTGTTTCCCACATTTGAAACATGTACAAACATGCCTACCTCCTATTCCTATATCAAAGCATATACCTCTATCAACATTGTTGCCTCCTCTATAACTTTGACAGTGACTACTTACCTCATCATCATTTGTGGTATATGTTTGAATTATCCCAGAGCATATGTGGCCTCTTCCTCGGACACCTCCTCCTCTATCATTTTATTGTTTTCTACTAATCTTATTTTCAACTCTAACAACAATTTAGTATGTTTAATCTATAGTATGAAAATAATGAGTGCTCATCTCATATTGAATTTTAAATCTTAGGCCAATGGTATACCTTGGACACCTTTGAAGATGTAATTCCTTAATGCCTATATGAGAAACAATCTAAGGAATTATTTAGCATACTATTATACCAATGTCTCCTTTTGCCTCAAATTCTAGGCTTATCTACACAAAAATTGTTGATAATCCATAGGTAAGAATTTCTCTTTCATTTTACTTACCATTTTCTTCCATGTCCCAATTTTCTCCTTGTGACTATCAAATCTATCTTTCTAAACACAAACTACCATAAAGTTGCATACCTCTTCAACTTGGTGGTAGAAAAATTCATCCTAAGGAGTATTCAAAATTATCATATTCAAAATATGCTTATGTTTCTCCTATCCAATGAATCTAATATTCAACTTTCAGGGTATCATAATAATTTGAAGTTTCTACTCTAGAATTAACTCTGTCTTTTAGAATTCAGACTAGTTGCATAATAAAGTATCTTTCATGGTCATGTTTTGTTTCTTATTCTTCTTCAAGTTCTAGTTTTTATTATTCTCTATCAATACTCGTAGTTTTGGCTTCTACACATTCCATTTTTCTTCTCATTATTCCATTGGCTCTCTCTGATATCTCATATATTCTATCTCTTGATATTTTGGATCTCTCTCATTCCTTCGATTTATTCTCCTAGGAAGCATGCTTATTCCCACTCTTCTAGTAATTCTCACTCCAATTAACATTCATAGACCAACACACTCTTGGTATTGTCTCCAAGGAATACTCTTCTAGAAATTTCAGATTGATAACACAATATCTCCACCATGAAAGCCATTCCATGAAAAATATTTTCCAAATCATCATCTAATCCACTTCCATAAAATATCATGTTGGTCTCTTCTCCACTAATTTAGCTTTTCTTTGGTGCCATGATGAGTGTTAATTATGATCAAATTAAATAACATAGAATTGATCGGTGGATGTCGGTATTACCACCTATTCCAAGCTGGCTCAAAACAGTTTTTTTAACAACTTACTATTTTTAGTAGTTTTTTTGGTCCTAAACCCGAATCATTTTGAGGGTATAAAATGATTTTTAAGCGATAGGAACTTTACAATAATCACTAAATGAATGAAATTCGATACCCTAAATGAAATCCCCCATCGATACCTTTCAGCGAGATGTTAGCAGGCCCCAAAGCGGAGGTGTATTCCAAAGTTAAGAAGTTGATACGCAAACTACCAAAGCGGGGTCCACGGATTTTCATGTTGGGTTTTGGATTTTATTTATGTTAAAAATGGCTTTAGAGCCTCAAGTGTATCATCATCATATTCATTGGGAGATGAGCATAGCCATCACATCTCTTCTTGAGATAGCATACCATTCTAGCAAGTCTTTCAATATGTATTTCTATAGTTTTGTACATTTGGATTCATTAATAGAAATTGTGTATTATTGTATCATCTACGATAACTACGATTATATCTACGATATATTTATGTTATATTATTGGATATCGATATATCTGTACATTTATTTATTGTATCTACACTCTCATTTCGTGCAGAAAACAATCTGGGGATCATAAGCTCACAACAAAAAAGCACACAATTAAGAGAGGTTACACACAAGAATCAACAACAAAGAACTCAATATTTATGAATTCAATCAAAACACATTAATTGTTACTTCCTTACACTCATAAAACTATTAAGGTCTCCATATTCTACATATGCTCACTTTACAAGCTAACCTATGTAATAGGCCCTCTCAACACATCATAGGTAGGGACCTTGATGGATAGGCCTTCTCAACTCACCATAGGTATGGGCCTTGTACCCCGGGGAAAAAATAGCAACATAATCAAACAAAGATTGGTAGAATGGGTTGCCCTTGGTAATGTTGAAACAATGTCTAATAGAAACATCTATCAAAGAATCTTGGCATCTTCTTGCTTCTCATTTATTTTAACCAGTGACCTAAGAGAAGGTTGTGCACCACTTGTGGTTCTAGGAATAAAAATGATGAGTTAGTTGAGAATTATGGAAGGTGAGGCCAAAGAAACACTGTCACCTCTCCCCACCCCGCCCTAGATATTGTAACTCCTCTAATTTTAAGTTCAATCCTCAAAGATTCCTTGTTGTCTCTCTTTTTACCCATATCCTAAAGTGATTTATTGGTAATATGAATGATTTCCAGGTTTGTAGTTGAACAAATTTCCACTTGATGCCCTAGAATCTGTGAAAGGTGGCATTTCAAGTAGTTGATTCCTATCATCATTTCCTTCCCCTACAACTTGAAACTCCAACATTTTTTATTATTCATTAGCAAGATCACCATATTTATAGGGTCCAAACTAATTTTGTAATTTTAGAATATGATAGTTAAACCTAAAGGAAATAAATAAATAAAATAATATTCAAGAATCAAAATAAAAAAATGCGTTGATAGAAAAACATGTCTAGTTTCTAAATAAATGGTAGATCTCCCGCATTCCAGTAAAAATTGGCAAGAAGAAAGGAAACTCATGGGAAGTGAAAAACCTATCAAAATATATATATATAAAAGACATGTAGAATGTGCTTATGCACAAATCCAAAACAATTGAGAATCAACAAACCATCCAAAATAAACTATAAATTGAAAATGAAAACACTATAGTTATGGTCCTTATCTTAAGGAAAAATGGTGGAGACCTTCTTTTCTCTCAAACCCCTTCATCTATTTTGAAAACGAGTGAAGAAAAACTAGTTATAAAGATTGGACTACCATTGATCCGGATTTTTATGAGAAGAAAGAAATGAATTCTGATTATTAATAGGTGCTTATGCTCACAAAAGACAAAGATGATAGAAACTAGCTTTCTATTCAATAAGGAAATAGGGTTAGGCTGTATTAAAATCTGTGAAAACAAACTTCTTTGGAGATGGTGGTGGCTTGTCCTAGAAGAGATGTGGCCAGTTGTCTCATTAGCAAAGAAGATGGTCCCACAATGAGGCTCATGAGAGCCTTTACAATAAGCAGAATTCCAAAAACCCTGAACATCCAAAAAACTAACCCTAGGAGATGAAGCGCCAAAATTCATGTTGGCCCTCTGCGAACAAAGTTAATTTTATCAACTTCTAGGAATTCATTAACTTTTTTCATCTGATATTTTTTTTTTTTTTTTAGGCATGTGATAGCCCATTGGAAAGGTATCATCGAGGAGATTCATTTTGGGGATAAAATCATGCATTTGGATATCATTGAGAGCCTATATATAAAAACATTCGTTGGAGGCCCTCAAAAGTAGTAGGAGTTAAAAGCTGCTAGTATGATAGAATTGCCAAGAATTATTAGGAAAAGCTGACTTGAGCAGGTTGGAAGGTGGGTGTGCTTGATATCCACCCTAGATCCTCCTCCTTAGGAAGAAATGGTCCTCCATTTCTTTGAGTTCTCATCGGATGAGGAAATTTAAAATTGAATTTGGCCGGGTGAAGACCTTTCCTTGATGCGCCACACTTTGGCTTATTTCGATAAATATGGATCCTTGTCAGTGCCCTTGATCTTTGTGTCCACAATATGATCATTGGATGCATGTTGCATGCATTCAGGGTTGAGTTTTTTTTGGTGTCAGTTGTTCTGTTACGTTTGAGGTGTCAATAATGGTGGGAAATAAATTACAAGGAGATCCCGTTGAACAACGGAGGTGCAAACCAAGGAAGGAGGAATGTTGAGATCAAGAATTATCTGCGGTATGGTGATGAGATTATGCGACCCATACTTGAATTGGGTGAAGCTCTGATGGGGTCTGTAGGCATTTTCGCAAGTGCAACCAAACTTTGTATCCAACCTGAAACTTATGTGGCACGATGTTGATCATGGCATTGCTTGTACTTATCGTTGGACTTTGTAGGATATCTTGAACTTTGTTGGTGGATGTGTTAGATCTACTCAATGGAGCAGTGGCTTTGTCGACAGGTTGGGCCGGGGAAAAGTGAGTCAGGTTGAGGTGAGCCCTTGAGGGAAGTGCAACATCTATGGGATTGGAATCCCAGCCACACGAAGGGTTGTGGCGGTGAATATGCATGGCTGGAGTTGGCAATATGTTGGACATTGGGAAGGCTTTCATCCCATGTGGAAGGGTGCTTTGAATTATATACGAGAAGGATATGCACAATCATTGATTTACAACCTCAGTTTGGCCATCTATGCAGGGTGGAAGGTCATGGGTTTGGTGAGGAAACTTGGTGTCGGCGGTGACCCGGAGACTCGACCATAATGTACACAATCGGTATCACGATCTAAGAAAATGGTTTGTGGGATTCCAATGTACCTAGGCGTGTTCAAAGAAGAGCTTGGCGGTGGCCTCATCTATTCTTCTTACCAAGAAACTAAAGATAAACCATCATATCACGCCGATCAACAACCACAAAAGCAGTCCATTCCACACTTGGTGGATGGGAGGCTCGAAAAGTAGTCCATTGAATGGATTCCCTAGGATTCTCGGGAGTAGGAAGAAGGGAGTATAGAGTCCCTTGTTTCAATTAGTCGGTTTGCTTAATAGTCGCGGCCGATTACAGACCCCGATATACTTATTGACTTCTGTCAAAGTTTCGACCCGGTAGAAATGTTTTGTAGAATTTCCACTGTCTTTTCGGCCATGGAAATTAATCCTGCCACTCGGCTGTAGTGGGCTTCAAAGATCAACCGCTTGCTCTCTTGGTGGAACATAGATATGGCCGAATGACACAACAACCCATCTGAAGATGGAAATTATCGACAAGCGTGTTTGCACCCAACATTTGGTAAATGGTGGAGAAATCAGGGTCTGTCTCATAAAGTTGGGGGCCATCTAGAGGTCTCATGGTCATGGGAGTCTAGCACCATGGTGGTGGTGTCATGGTGAATGCTTGAGGCTATCGGCGACATGATTAGTGCTTCCTATTTTATGCTTGATGTTGAGGAGGAATTGCTAAAAGTATGTGGACCACTTATAATAGAGATCGTTCTGAAACTTCACGTTTCATTGTATGAACTATAGGGGTTAGTGGTCTGTGTGGATGACCGTCTCCTTCCCAAGAATGTAATGTCTCCAGCGAAACGTGAGCTTGCACCAATGGAATTACATTTCTTTGTTATGAAATGGGGTACTTACGGACAACATCGATAGTGTCTCACTATGATAATACACATGGTGGCCATGCTGAGTGAGAGCGACACCCACCGCATAGTGCGCTCTGTCCTACGATCAAAGGGATGTTGCCGAGGTCAGTAGTAGAATTATTGGGGCTGGTAAGCGTTGCTAAATATTCGAACACTTGTTGTTGGGACCACCCCCACACAAATTTATCCTTACCTACCTCCCTTGGTTACTTGGGTGAGGGCCCATTCAATATGGGAGAATCAACTACGAACCTATGGTAAATTGGTGAGGACCAAGAAGCTCTGAAGTTCATTAAGTGTGGTTGGGGCTAGCCAATCCTGAATGACTGGATCTTTGCTGGATCCACATGCTCATATGATGATCAATTATGAAGCCTAGGTAATGGACCCTATCCATGTTGAAGGAATCACATTTTTCAAGTTGGTATATAGCTTGTGCTACCCGCAGGGGGTGTGTAGAACTTGTTGAATATGATACAAGTGTTTGGCCCAAGAATCTTGTTGTAAGATAGGGAATGTCATCTAAAAGATACCACTATAAAATTATTTGTGAATGGTTGTAGGATATGGAATCCATCATACTCATGAAAGTGGGCGGAGCATTTGTCAAACCAAAGGGCATGACCAACCATTCAAAAAGTCCTTCCTTTGACTTGAAGCGATTTTCCATACATCATTTGTTCTATCGGGACACGGTGGTAGCGGACTTTTAGATCAATCTTACTGAAGTATTTGGCCCCATGAGTTGATCGAGGAGGTCATAGATTCAAGGAAGTCGAATTGCACCACCGATTCAGTACATGATTTTATTGAGCCGATTAATCAATGCAAAGTCGCCCGGAGTTCCATCTTTTCTTAACGTACCCACGTACGATTGGGCTCCGCCAAAGGTGATGAGATGGGATGGATGTTCCCCTTGTGCCAAGAGTTCTTCCCAGATCATTAAGCCCGATCTCATCATTCTCCTAATAGATAGCGGCGATAAACGGCCCATTAAGGTAGCAGCGATCGTTAGGGGTCAGATCGATGATTAATGACACCGCGGTCTGAAGTACCCGGTAGGTGAGGAGAATATATCGAAGTATTATTCCACGACCTTATACACTTTCCTCTAATGTGTGGAGAGATCAGCCAAAGAGACCTTGGATGTGGATATGATATTTCTCTCACTCTGAGAGAGAATCACAAAGAGACAAACTTCCCAGTCTGAGAAATGACCTTCTTTTGCATTGCTTATGAGATCAAGGAAATAACTTACCAAATTAGGGCCTAGGAGTATCACAATACCAATTCTGTTCAAAGTAATAATAACACTCACCGAGGCTAGACTCATATACAACATTAATTTCCATAAATAAGGTTGGCCCTAAGGAACATCCTGGAAAACTTGAGAGGAGCAACATCACACAATACCTAGTCTTTGAAGGGTTTGATGTCATAGGCCATGTGGCATTTTTGGTTGATGTGGAGATCTCGTCCTTGTTGAAGTCACTTGATGTTGTATGGTTGCAATTGTGGTGTTGTCAACAATCAAAATTGTTTGACGAACTTCTTTGAGATGAGGTTCTTCTGGCTACAGCTATCAGCGATAAGTCTGTGAGTTCCTTTTACCCACATTCATGAATGGAAGAGGCATTCTCCTTCTTTTGGCTCATCTAGTTCACCGGTTGGAGCTTGGTGGTATGCCGGTGGCACTAGGTTCCACATCAATAATCTGTCTTCCCCTACGGTTTCTAGCTTTCCGAGTCCCTAAACCATACGATTCGAGCCTTTCAATTGACCCGTGTGGCTATGGCGGTAGTCGGCGATGTTATGCCAAGGTTTTTTATGGAAGTCACACCACTTCCGGTATCTTTCTTTGTCTTTCCGGTGTCCTTCTTTGCTTGCGGCTTGGGATGGTTGTCCTAATACTATCCATATTTGGTTGTCCTTTGTTACGTAGGTTGGGGCCGCCCTTTCACAGATTTTTTGTTGTGAGGGGTTCGATTGGAATTGTTAATGTCTTTTGTTTGAGGAAAGCCACCTTTCCGATTTTGGCTGACATGTCGTGGAGTCGTGTGGTGATGAGATGTCTAAGAATTCCATTTCAGTGTGGATGTTTCTATGTAGAGCACCGTGATACTGAGCACCAAATGTCACTCTGAATATTTGATGACCATCTTGGTGCACAAGGTATGAAGATATTTGTGAAATCCGTCATTGGTCTCTTTTTTGTCGCAGTGTGGTCCATTTTGGTATACAAGTCGTCATAACTTAGGACAGGGGGTATTGTTCCTTAATAAAATCCTTGGAGGATTCCCAGGTGGTTGTGATGGTAAATAATGAGGGTTCCTCGTTTCCTTTTTCTCAAGAAAGTTCCCACCAATCTTTGACAGGGAGAACGACTTTGAAGCATAAAAGTAATATTATTTTCCCTATTAGAAAAGTTATGGACAGAAAAATACCCTTCTAGTAGATTCAACCACTTTATCTAAAACATCTGCATCTATCCGGCCTTCAAATATAGGAATATGAGTTTATTTGTACCTTCAAAGGAGTGGCACCTACGCTTGAAGAAGATGTCTTCGCATGTTGGTAGCCATAGAAGGATTTGTGTGAAACTATCATCATCTCGTTCCTTTGTTGCATGAGGGCTTCCTCAATCAACGGTTGAAAGGATCTCTGTCCCATCATCTTTCTTTTCTCTACCGCTTGAGGAGTCGGCTTGGGCATGCAAGAGATTTTTTTCCTCAAGAAATAGCTTCGAGACCAGCTCTTTGTACTCCGACCCTCGTTAGGGCATGCATTAAGGCGACCACAGGCCGGGCAGCACGATACCATTGATCCGGATTTTATGGTAAGATAAGAATGACTCTGGATTATTAACAGTGCTTAACACAAAATAAAAGAATCTGATAAAAGCGGTTTCATTGAATAAATAAGTTGAAGCTGTAAATCGGCCGAGAACAAAGCTCGGAGAATGTGATGGATTGCTCATTAAGAAGATGATTAAGATGAGGATTTGAAGGATTTTTTATGATAAAAAGGAATGCCAAAATCCTAGACATCCAAAACTAACCCTAGGAGATGGAACACAAAACATTATGTGGGCCCCATCTAATTAAAGTTAGTACATCAGCTTCACAAAGGGTCATAGAATTTTTTCATCGATCTTAAGTTTAGGCATATGATAGCCGTTGGAAGGTATCCTTGAGGAGATTAATTTGGGGGCTCAGTATTCTTTTGACTATAATTGAGAATCTCAATCCAAAAGCCTTCATTTAGACTCAAAATGGCCTTGGAAGTTAAAGCTGCTAAAAATAGAAAGTATTTTGCCAAAATTATTGAAAATTGTTTGAGCCAGTTGGAAGAAAAGGTGGGTGGCCATTGATATCCACCTAGATCAACCTATGGTAGAGGTCATATTTCCATCAACTCACGATAATATTGTGATTTTTAAAATATTTTGATATTTTAGGAGAATAAAATATCATGATGTTTTGTGGCGATATTATTGCTAACAAGGGGACATTGTGATATGTCGTGATGCTAATGATAATTTCATGGTTTTTGCAACATTG
Source organism: Picea sitchensis (assembly GCA_010110895.2). Taxonomy (NCBI): domain Eukaryota; kingdom Viridiplantae; phylum Streptophyta; class Pinopsida; order Pinales; family Pinaceae; genus Picea; species Picea sitchensis. Next base: position 145,224 of record SNQJ01S0011044.1, read on the forward strand.
CATTAAATATCAAATATTATTGTTGTCCATTGATATAACTATATCATGAACTTTATGACTAAATGAACTTTTGAGAAGTTAGACTTGATAACTTATGAGATAATCTTATGTAATTAACTGAGTTGGGTGTTATTCATTGTAATGGTCATGCCCTTGTTTTTATGGTATGAGATATTCTTATGTAATTAACTGATTTGGGTGTTATTCATTGTAATGGCCCTTCCCTTGTTTTTATGGTATGAGATATTCTTTAATATGATTAAGCGAGTTGGGTGTTTTCATTATTAATGTACATATGTTTTTATGGTACCCATCAATGTAGAAGACAATATTGGATTGGTTTGGGATCCGGAGACACATTGATTGTTGTTTTAAGAGTTTTGTTTCCTAAAAGCTTGCCAAGTTGAGGAAGACCCTCTGTGTTGAGATTTTGATTATCTTGACCGATCAAATTCCTTTGGAAATTGTATACTTGCGTATTTCCTTCCTTATCATTGTTGTTATGTATATTTTTTCATAGCATTATTGATTCACTTATTGGCATCCATTTTCCAATAGTTTGATTCACCATTCTCTAATGGGACTAACTATATAGTTATATTATATTCCATCCTAGATTTATTTTATTTATCATGAATGTATCTACCCAAATGTGGTGATAAATGAGGGGTTTTACTAACTATTCCTAAGAGAATATTTTTCTCACAGTTTTGGTAAGGTGTCATTTCAACTAGTTAATTTTCCCCATCATTTCCTTCCTACACAACTTTCAACTCAACCTTTTCTAATTACGCTCATTGTTGGGATCACAATATTCCGACACAAGGTCCAAAGATTTTGGAATTTTTAGATAACAATGATTAATCCTAGGAGGGGAAATGAAAATAAAGATTCAAGAATCAAAATACAAAAATGCCATAGATAAAAAAACATATCTAGATTCTAAATAAAAGCTATATCTTCCAAAGTCCACAAAAAATCGGCAAGAAGAGGGAAAACTAATGGGAATTGCAAAACCTATCAAAAATCATGAAAAAGGACATGTTGAATTTTTACATACACAAATACAAAGCGTTGATGGGAATCAATCGCAATCCATAATAATGATCCGGTGGATGGCCACCCACCTCTTCCAATTGTTTCACATACATCTTTCATTTTGGCAGTTATAGTTTTTTTCTAATTTTTCGGGTCCTAAACTTATAAGGCCATTTTGAAGCCTTAAATGATGTTTTATGGCCATTATGGGGCCTGGGCTAGCCATAACATGCCCAAATTTAACAACATTTGTACTTCTCAGTTAGATCTTTCCAACAAGATATTGTGCACCTAAAATGGAGATCATATTTCAAAAGTTACGACCTCGGGAAAATTATGTACTAACTTACCTACATTGGAATTACGAATTTTGGCATTTTCATCTCCTAAGTTGGAGTTTTTGGATAATATCCTATGGTTTCATGTTTGCTTCTTGATGCCTAAAAGACCTAGGAGCCTCGATGGCAATGTGATCCAGGCGAATCACTCATAAATCTGGATCAAGTAAACAATAGATGGCTAATGAAAACAATATGTTTATGGTCCTTAAATCAAGGAAAATTTGTGGAAACCTTATTTTATCTAAAACCCCTTCACAATACATTTCCAAAATGAATGAAAAAGGTAGAAATAACTAGTTATAAATATTAGCAATATGGATTGTGTCTATGGAAGCAATGCTTCTATCAACTTCATAATAGCCATCATATTTTTTGAAAACATCATGATATTTTCGGGACCAGAAAACATTGTGATGTTTTGTGGTGATATTATCACTAAGTATGGGACATGATGATATATCACAACGTCAATGATAGTTAAACGACTTTTGAAACATTGCATTAATATCAAATATTATTGCGGTCCATTGATATTTGTATCAAGAACTTGATGACTAAATGAAATTTTGAGGTGTTAGACTTGATAACTCATGGGATATTATTATGTAATTAATTGAGTTGGGTGGGGTGGTATGCATTGTAATGGCCCTACCCTTGTACATGACAGTATTGGATTGCTTTGGGATTCGAGACATTGATTAGGGTTTTAAGTTTTTTTTTATCCTTTCCCAAAAAGGAAAACCACCATGCGTTGAGATTTTGATGATCAATAATAAATACAAATTCCTCTAATTGCTTATGAGTGCATTGCTTTCCTTATTATTGTTGTTATGTATATGTTTTCATAGATTATCGATTCACTTATTAGATTCAATTTTCCAATATTTTCATACACCATTCTCCAATGGAACTAATCTTCTAGTTATATTATATTCCATCCTAGATTTATTTTATTTATCATGAATTTGTCTATTCCAATGTGGTGATAAATGAGTGATTTTACTAAAAAAAAAATTAGCGAATAATTTTTTCACAATTTTTGTACTTCAATTTCAATTTAGGTGAAGATATTTATTCACAAAACAATCGTTGTATAATTTATTTTAACCTTTTTTTAATGATTTTCATTATCTTATTCCTTGAGATGTTGTTGACACTAGCCTAGGATTTATAGTGGAAACCATCTAAATTTGAACTTCTAGTCCCTCCACTAAATAATCTTGGTCAATTACAACGTATCTCTAGATTAAAATAAAAACAAAATATAAAATACTAAATTGGAGTTGTCCTCTCATCCATTGTTCTTGGGGAAGTGAATGGTAAAATATATACCAAGTGTCATGTTTCTTTCAACTTGTCATTCCTTGTTGATCAATTTAGTTCTTCATCATGTGTGAGGATCAGATGCTAACATGGAGCTTGAGGGAATCTAATTATTGAAAGGAATTTCCTCCTATGGATTGGAGAACTTGTCCTTTGGCTACTACTCTTTGTTGTATATTTTAGTGACAAAAGGATTCACCATTGTATCCATTTCCAAACTTGAAAGGACGATGTTCCAGTTTCATTCTTTTGCAATGGGCTCTATATTTTCACTATAAGTGACCCCTTTGCCTCCTAGAATTTTCTTTTCTCCTTTTCCTATTAGCAATTTGAAACAAGGATGGATTTGGACCTGGTGCTCTTTGTTGTGGGATCCTCTTTTAGCATTGAATCCAAAACTTCAAAACAATTTCTCATGACTGAGGAAGATGCCTTTTCTTTTCAAGACATTGACCCTACATATTTCCTTTTTCCGGAGGATTTTAAAACTACCCTCTTTCCAAAACATATCCAATCCCTTGATTATTGGGAGGACACTTCTTTAGCAAGTTCTTTATGAAGTGTCCATACTCATGGAAACCCATACATTTGAATAGAAGTTGCTCATATTATAGTTCTTGCACATGAATCTAGCTGCCTATTTGGAGTTATTTTGCCTTGGGGGGCGTTCTTGTAGGTTTAATTCAACACAAATTCGCACATAAGAATGCATTCCCAATCTTGGACCAACTGCGAGAATGAAACGCGTAGTGTATTTCAAATGTTACGACAACAATTATTCCAATAGAGGGCGAACACCTTCGGTAACCACTCATAACCGGATCAAAGATCAACACCGATGTTTTCACATGGTAAAAAAAATTACGGGGAAACATCACGGTAATGATGTAGCGTGACCCTTGGAAGCGATTTATTAATGCAAGATGGAGAGATTTTTGCAATAGAGTTTCTCCTGTCGGTCGCCGGCAAAATGACCCTCGTACTCTTTAAATAGAGAGATCATGGACCAATGGTGTTAAACCGGATCAATGGCCAGTTAAAGATCGAGTATAGTACGTCGGATCTCTATGTTGGGACATATCGTGACCGTCGGAGTTTCTAACTACAAATGCATACTAATGCATACTAAAACACACTTTTACCTAGCGACATATTAGACCAAGTAGTCTTAACTAACTCCTGAAGTGTCTAAATATCTAACATCCCCCATTAAAAACAACTTGGAAGTTAAGTTGAAGGATTTACAATAATGACACAAATAGGAGAAGGAAGGAGGCATTAGGAGCCTATCCTTAATGACAACTTCACGAACTCTAACTTATAGATCGAAGTTTGGAAAACTTAAATTCTATAGGAGACTTTGTGAAAATGCGCAACTTGGTCTTCTAGGGCAAAGAAACACTTCAATAACTTGATCATGAATGAGCTTTTCGATGAAGTTCATGTGTAGCTCGACATGTTTGTTGCTCTTGTTGATGTTGGCGGGTCTTTGGCAAACGATGTTTTTGATTGTAACACCAAAGTAAATTGGGATCTTTGCTGGTGTTGGAATCCAAACTCGAAAGGATCTATCAAAGCCACAAGGCTGCCTGACTTCCATTAACCGTTGCTCGGTACTACGCCTGGCGAAGAAAGTTAATAACTGTTGTTCTTCACAATTTAAGTGTAGTCGAACCAAAAGTGAAAACATAACTGCGGTAGACTTCGATCATCGAGTGCTTGACCCAATCACGAATCAGTGAAAACCAATATTTAATAAAGTCTACAGGCGTAATGTATCCCAAACTGAGCAGTACCACCGAACATAGCGAAGTATCCTTTTAGGCGCTTTCCAATGAAAACTTTCATGGGGTGTTTGCATATATCGGGCAACAAGACCAACAACAAAGGAAAGATCGGAACGGGTATGAGTCAAGTATAAAGGAGCTCTGGAAGCTAGCCAGCGATCTGAGGTGGCATCAACTTGGAGGAAGTACAGAATAGCGAAGCTTGACTCAGTGGAAGGAGAGGGCGGTTTGTCGTCCATATGAAAGCGGCGAAGAAGGTCACAAGCATACTTAGGCAGGAAAGAAATTCCTTCGTGGTTTACCAGAAAACTTGGAGTCCAAGGAAACAATGCAAATAACTAAAGTCTGTCATTTCAAATTTCTTCTTAGGCTGTTTTCACATGGTTTAAAATTTTTGAGTCATACCGATGAAAAGGATAAGGTCATCAACATAAAGGACAAGGATGATGAGATGGCTTCCTACTTTCTTGGTATGGAGCCATTAGGACGAGAATGGCATCTAGAGAATCCGATTGGCAATAGAAAGCTATCCATTTTGGCATACCGCAACTCGAGGAGCTTTGCTTGAGAACCATAAAGAGAACTTCGAAGGCGACAAACAAGGCTAGAGTCATCGCTGGACATAACGGGAAGTTGTTCCATGTAGATTTCTTCTTCTTTTAAATGCGCCATGCAAGAAGGCTGATTTAACATCCATCAAATGGACCTCCAATTTATGTGAAGCGTGGGGGAGCAAGAACAAAGGCGGATGGAATTCATTTTTGGCTCTGAGGGCAAAGGTTTTCATTATAGTCAATGCCTTCAACTTGGGAAAAACCTTTGGCAACTAATGAAACCTTGGCTATTAACAATACTTCCATCGATGCGCATACTTAGTTGATATACCCATTTGCATCTAACAAGTTTCTTCCTTTTGGAAGAGGTACAAGATCCCAAGTATGGATTTTCCATTAAAGAAACGATACTCCTCGATTCGTCTGTAATGTCCCAATGGATATTTGAAGCTTACGCAAAAGTCTACGGATCATGAGTTTAAAGAGCAGGCGAAAGAAGAGCTCGGCTGGGCGTAGGCATTGTCGACCCAATACGTCACGGAAGGATCACCAACATAAGATCACCGAATTTGCTTCGTGTTGAGCGGACCCATCCCCAAGGGAAGCGGTGGGCGGAGTGCTTGTTGAGTTCGAGACTCATCCGGAGGAATGTTAGCAGGTGGAAGTGGATTTTCACCCTCACTTTCATCATACGAAGAAGAATCGGAATAGAACGAAGAAGGCACATCTTGCCGAATATGGCTCGCGGTCAAAGAAGGCACACGTAAATTAGGCTCGCGAGGGCCAAGAAGGCACACCATTAATTAGGCTCGTAGGCCAAAGAGATTTTCATCAAATTTAACATCTCTTCTAAGAATAATTTCATTACAATGTGGTGAAGAAGTCTGCCATAACTGACATCTTGAATAACCCGGTAAATAACCACACTTTCACTTTTAGGTTGCAATGGTTTCCGTTTCTCATCGGGAATGTGAGCCATGCTATCTTGCCAAATACGCAGTGACTTATCTGGTTTAATTTTAATCCAAGCTTCTTCCAGTGTTATAATTTTAACAGCCTTTATTAGAAGTCGATTGACATAATTTACTGCGATTGATTGCGCTACGCTTATCTGCATGGAACTTAATCCCACTTAGATTGGACTTTACAATTAGCCATTTCTTTTAATGCGGTTCTTCTCTCGACAACACCATTTTGTTGTGATGGCCATATGGAAACGGTGTGTTGCATTTGGATGCCATTGTAGTGCGATAACTTGTAAAATTATTGTTCACATATTAGCCTCCATTATCTGTTCTTAACCTTTGAATTTGATGTCAGATTTCTTTTCTACAAGGGCCTTGTAAGGCCAAAAACTTGTCAAAAACTTCACTTTTGAGTTTTAAGAAAATGAAACTAAGAATGCGTGGAAAAGTCATCAATGAAAGTTAAAATACTTACTTGAGAAAAGAAGGAGAAGAAAGGGACCACACAAATCACTTTGTGAACAAGGTACCCAAAAGGACCAGTGCCGAAGACGCGTTTATCCGCCCGATGATGTTTGTCGAGAACACAACGAGCACACATAATCTCTTTGCATGAAACAAGAAGAAGACCGGTCACCATCTGTTGATTACATAGTTGTTGCAATGAAGCGATAGTTTAGACAAACGCTCATACCAAGTTTCCTCAAGTCGCTCGCTATGAGAAACAAAAGCCGATGAAAAATTTGATGACCCAAAGTTGTCAAACTTGGCCGCAACTTTAGTAATAATCATCGTGATTCAGGTTACAGAACATGTTTATGATCTTTTAGATCCTTGATTACAACTTGGTGAGGTGAAAGCTTTATGGTTTTACCTTCACTTGAAAGAATGATTTGATATACTTTGAGAGAAGGTTAAAGAGATGGAACATAATACATCATTGAAGATGACCATTTTGTGCTGGTGTTCCGGATCTACAACACTAAGAGATCTATCATCACCAACAAATATTTGCTGGTGTTACATTCATTGAACCAGAAAATATGGCTATCCTTAGCCATATGATAAGATATCTGAATCAATAAAGCCACTCATGAAGAAGCTAGTAGTAGAAGGTGTATTGAAGGAAAAACCCGAAGAAAAAAGTGCATGTCCATAAGAAAAAGAAGAGGAATCATCTTGATGTTTTACTTCTTCATGGCCTTCTAAAAGAGTACGCCATCTTGAGAAACATCACGGACTCATCATGACCATCTTTATTACAAAAGTTGCAATGTTTATTAGTATTCTTTTATATTTTGATCCTTTGTCACCATTAGAATTTTGACTATACAGCGAGTGGAGTTTGGGACCCTTAGGTTGTTTGTTGTTGTGAAGGATTTTTGCTTCTTGGGATACTTGGGTTTATCTTCTGTTTGGGCAACTAAGGCTTTGTTTGAGGTATCTGCCGTTTGATCACTCCAAAGTTGTAGAAGCTTATCTTCCTCTCTAATCAAAAATTACAAGGACTCAAGATTGGGTTCTACATAAGCTTCCCTAGAGCCTCTTTCATGGCATAAAAGTAGATACAAACACATAATATACTACCTATTGAAAAGAATAAAATATGCAACGCGGTTCCTTCATTTTTATGTTGCATTCTATACATAAAGTAAGTGTTTAAACTTAGATAGATAGTCTCCAAGGCAAGAAAAAATCCCTTGGACTCAAGGTCAGTACTTGATTTCATTGCTTTCGAATAATATTGAGTTTATGAAACACAGATTCAATCTTGTCCCAAAAGCTACCCGGGGTCATCAACTCCTTGAAGATGGTACCTTAGATCGAGGAGAGATGGACATTCAATTAGTCCACGTGCTTCGTCATTCTATTATTCCATTTGGCTTTCTAATCATCATCGGTAGAACATTTCTGTTCCCATGGTAATCCCGATCTGAAATTTCGCCACAATAAATCTTCCATATGGGATGTCCATTAGAGTAGTTGTCGGCAGTAAACGGCGGTATTTGAAACCATATTAAATATGTAGATAATTACAGATTTAAAACCTGAAACTAATGATCTGGATGGAAAGATCTCGAAAAATTTATGCGTTTTAAAAAGCACGGTAGCGAAAACGGACTTTCGATGTGAGTTATGCCCCTTTTAAAATGCATAAAGCAGTAACAAATAACCACGTGATAGTGTAAGCTGCACTTTATGAAGTGACCCACTTTTATAAAAGTGGGGATCACTTTTACAGTAGGTTACCTTATAGCAGAAAAATTGCATGCAAAATAACTCTAAAATATAAAGCTATATAGTGATTCACTTTTATACTTGAAATTAAAATGCGCTGGTACAGCATGAACTTTTCAAAAAGTAACAAAGAGAGACTTGAACTCAAGACCTCTTACTTAATGGAAACGATTTTAACCAAATGTCCTAGCAAAACATATTGTAATGTTCGAGGAAGGAGTTGGGGTGTTGTTGTTGTTGTTATTTGTTGTTGTTGTTGTTATTTGTTGTTATTTGTTGTTGTTGTTGTTGTTGGCCTTGGAAGGCATGCTCCAAAACTCTTTTCACACAAGAAAAAATTAAGCTTCTCGATGACAACAAGGATTTGATCTCGGTTGTTATTTGTTATTTATTGTTATTGTTGTTGATGGCCTTGGAGGGCATGCTAAAAACTCTTTCACAAGAAAAAATTAAACTTCGATGACAAACGAGGTTAGATGCTGGTTAGCTTAGGAGATGCACCTTTTCCTCATTTACGTTTACGAGGTCGCTTTGAAGCGCGGGGCAAGAGCATCTGCTTGAATCTAAAGAGTAGCAGCCGGAGAAAAAATATAAACCCGAAATAAAATCAAGAAACTTTGCAAAAATTTAAAAATGCGTATTCAAACTTTATACCTCGGGATTACGTAATGAAGTATCTTGGGCAAGCGGAAACCTTTTCAAGTGAAGCGAAAAGTGTTCTTGAATGAAAGCGTGCTCAGACGCAATGGAACAGTCCTTTCAACCAAATATGCAATGCGGAAAATGAAGATGGGGCAACCATTTCACGATCTCGTCTAGCAGGCGGGTCTTCAAGCAATTTCACGATACCATGTTGACAACAATTGACTATGAGGAAGACGAGAACACTTACGGTAACCACTCACATAACCAGATCAAAGATCAGCACCCGATGTTTTCCGGTGGTAAAACCCCTACGGGGAAACATCCCGCACCGACCAGCGGCCACTTGGAAGCGGTTTATTAATGAAAGAAAAGATTAGAAGAGATTTTAATGAGTTTTTCACATTTGATCATCGGAAAATGACCCTCATGCTCTTTAAATAGAGATCATGGACCAATCCGGGGTTAAGCCACGGATCAATGGTAATTAAGATGGGGAAGTATGAACTCGCTCAGTCACTCATGTAGAACATATTGTGGCCGTCATATTTCCTAACTAAAATGCATACTAATTACGTACTAAAGAAACACACTTTTACCTAACGACATATTGAGACCGTGAATCTTAACTAACTCTAAGTGTCTAAATATCCTAACGCAAATTCTTCTATGTTTCTCTATCATAGAGATTAAGTGGTAGATGTAGGAATCCAACCCACATTGAGACAATGACAAGAATCTCTTCTTCAAGGTTAAAATCAAGGGACCATCTATTTCAATATAAATCATCAATCCCTCGGAACTAGGGAAGCCACTACAAGAAACAAAATCTCTATGTTTCTTAATTTGAAAAAAAAAAACTTAGCATAGAAGTAATATTCAATCTCACCTTTTGGGATGGAAACCTATTATTTAGGATGCAAGATTAAGCTGCATTTCCATGGATTTTCTTAATAAAACCTATTGAGCTAACCATAGATATTAAATTTCTTTAGATTGTTGGAAGAGATTTTGAGCCTAGGGATTCCTTCCAACTTTTTAACAAATTTCAATGCAATGTTTATGGGCATGTTTGGTTTAGCAAAGGAAGATGTCAAGGTTCTAAAGGAGGCATCTTTGTATGAGGAAGGGGTCTTGTGTTTCATTCCTTGCATGTTCTGACTATGGTCACATTACACGGAGAGCTAGAGGTTCCATCCACAAAATGCAAGGTGAGACACACTCTAACTAGGAAATTATAACCGTAGTTATGGTCAACATAGGGCTTTCCACCATCCCATCCTCTCCATAAATGAATACTAGATGGATGTTTTTGTTAATAATTACTATAATCATATTATTTTATAGTTTTTAAACCTTTAATTGTGATTGGCATTAAAATATTTATGCACACCACTATAAATTTGATATAATTTGTTAACTTTTTCATATTGTTTTTCCATTTATCTCCACACATAAATTTAACATGTCATTCTCCCATCCTAATAATATATAAAGTTCATCTCCGATGAATTAATCTTCTAATTATATTTTACTCTTCATTTAATTAAAAATAGATTATTATTCATCATAACTCTTTTATCTATGCATATAATAATAATAATATGAATTTATTTTAGGTCACAGTAATCCAACACACCAGGGTAGTTGTATGGGACCTCCTTGTTTGTGGGACAGGGACCCCTCAGCCAGTGATTTGGTAGTGCAAAGTCTGAAGGTATGCATACCCTACCCCCTCTGGATTTGACACATGGCTTCTCTTAAGAGGAAGCACATATTCCTAACCATTAGAGCCCTACTCAGACTATATAAAGTATATATTATGTCTTATATATTTTCATCACAATTAAATATACCTCTCTTTAAAATTTAAAGTAACATAAAATGATACTAATTGAAAATGTCTCCCTTAAGAATGTTAAGGGAGGCTCTTTATGTTTAAGGTTCCCGGGGAAAGATGTCCATACATAAACATAATAGAAAAGGTATTCGAACATAAGGACATATGGTAAAGTCAATTACCTACTTTTTCTTATGTGATATTGTGTCTGGTTACATATTAGTGGTACACTTTTATATGGTTAAGAGTTATATATGAATGTTATGGTAGGGAACCATGTCACTACCATTTGTTTCTTATAAATATAGATTGAAAAATTATTTTTTTATGTAACAAAGATTTGTTATTTGTTTGAAGTTTAATATTAAATTTAAATTTGAAATTTTTTTAATATCTACAAAATATTTTAATTAATAAAAATAAATTGAAATTTCACATTTTTTTATATATTTTTTTTAATAAATATTTTTAATATAAAAGAAAATGAATTAAAAATCTTTATATTTCATATAGATCAATATAAAAGTTAATTATAAAATTATTTTTTAATAATGTAAAAAAGATTTAAGTGATTATAAATGATTTATGTAAAAACTAATTTTTTGTATTTTTAATAAACATTTTTAATATAAAAGAATAGATAGAAATCTTATATGTGAGGAGAATATTTTTCATATAGATCAAGAATAAAGTTAACCTTTATAAAATTATTAATGCAAAACCTTAAGTGATTATAAGTGATTTCTCTAAATGAGAAGAGTGAGAAACATTGAATTTCTATTAATAAATGAGAGGTTAGATAGCTTTAAACTCTTACCAACTTGGGTTCTTTATGATGTTGCTTCTATATTTTTTCCATCTCAGAAAGGAATAGACAAATATGGTAGGTGAAAAAGTGGAAATTGTAAGAATATATTTAAGAGAATATGTTTTTTTGAATATTATTAGATTTGAGAATATTCAGTCCAACTTCTTTATATTTTGCATTTTATATTTTATTATTAGATTTTTTTTTTTTTAGATAATAAAATAATAGAATAAAGTATTATTAATGAAAGTAAAAAGTGTAGTTAAGAATATCATTAAAGATAAAAAGTTCGTTTCAAATGTTAGACTTAAAAAGTTCATTCAAATATGAACTTGAAGATATTCTAAATCCAACAACCTCTATACACTTTGTACGCACATTTATTACTTTGTTGAAAAATGCTAAAAACTCATCTCATTCAAATACCAATGCCAACCAGTTACATTCAATATCCATGCCAACTATGAAAATAATGACATATGGAAATGAATGGTCCCATTTTGGTTGGTAGGATGAGATATCAAGTGGAATGACGTGTCATATCTTACATCTTCCAAAACGAGGCGTGATTGGCCCTTTCAAATTCACATGTGACTGATTTGATAATACAACGAGGCGTGATTGGCCCTTCTAAGCTTACATGTGAGTGATTTGACGAAACAATTAGGCACGTGCAATAACCGGCCAAGATATTCAAAGTTCGTTAAATTCCTCCTAAGAGTGATGGACTTATAATACTTCCACGGTGCTTTTTAGCGAAGTCTAAGTGGGATTTCAACGGTGAGGACTACGGTGCTTTTTAGCGAAGTCTAAGTGGGATTTCAACGGTGAGGACTTTTGGCTCAAAACTGAGACACCAATGTCAATAAAGCTTATCCATGAAACTAGGATGGGATGTACATTACAAATTTAACTTCTCCACCACTTTTATATAGTAAATTTTCTATGCTTTCTTCATCAATAATCATCAGATTACAACACTTGCCTTGTATCTTATACTTTGTTTTGAAGACATTCTTCCTTTGTGTGGGTTTTTCAACAACTTTCTCTTTCCACTTGAGCAACACCTTTATAAACTTAATACTTGAGCTACACCCTTATAAACATAATATTTTATCCTTGTTTTGGTGGATGTTTTCAATATTAACCCCAATAGGAGACCCCTATGCCATGTGTGCCTTATATAATTTCTTCTTCCATCATTTTGATTCTGAGGACATTCTCCTATATTTTTCCATTGCTTTCTACATTTGAAACATGTAAGAACATATCTACTTCCTCTTTCTCTCCCAAAACCTTTATCTCTATCAATATTGTTACCTCCTTTATAACTTTGATTATTATTGTTTACTTCATCGTCATTTTCGGTATATGTTTGACTTCTCCCAAAGCTTGTGTAGAATCTTCCTCTGGCATTTTATTGTCTTATACTATGCTTCTTTTCAACTCTAACAACAATTCAGTATGCTTGTTGAAAATAATGAGTGCTCGTCTCATTTTGAATTTGATATCTTAGGCCAATGACATGCCTTACAACCCTCTAAAATTCTAATTCCTTAATGCCTGATATGATTGACATTATAAAGAATTCTTAAATGTACTCTTAAATTGATGTCTCAATTATAGGCCTATCTACACAAAACTTGCTGAGAATCCATAGGTAAGAATTTATCTTTCATTTTACTTACCATTTTCATCCATGTCTTGATTTTCCCCTTGTGACTATCAACTCTATGTTTTTTAGCAATATCCCACCATAAATCTACATACCCGTTCAACTTGATGACAAAAAACTTCACACTAGAGAGTCTTCAACTTTCTCATATTTGAAATATCTTTCTACTTCTCCTATCCAATCAATTAAATATTCAAATTTCAAAGTACCATAATAAATTTGAAATTTCTACTCTAGTGATACCTTTCTTTCAAAATTACTTGGACCAAATGCATAACAAAGTCTCTTTCATGGTCATATTCTATTTCATCTTCTTCAAGTTTTGGTTGTTATTCTTCTCTAACATCATAAGTTTGGCTTCTAACTCTTCCACTCTTCTTCTTATTCTTCCATTTTCTATTTGATATCTCATATTTTCCATCTCTTGATATTTTGGGTTTCTCTATTTCCTCTTATTTCTTCTCCTAGTAAGCATGTTTATCCCCACTCTTCTAGTAATTCTCATTCCAATTACCATTCATAGACTAATACACTCTCGATATTGTCTCCAAGGAATACTCTTCTTGATCTATAAGCTTCCCTAGATATTCCTTTGGAACAATTTGTCACAACAAATCTTATAATATTTTGAAATCTTAGAATATGCAATTTATTTCCTTAGATCTCGGATTAATTATTGATAGCTCATTACTTAGATTTATGAAAATAACTACATATTAAAATGAAAGAACAAGCAAATATACACACCATACAAACAATTGAACACAAGATGTATCATAGCAAACTAGATATGGGAGAAAACCTAGCTAGAAGGTGAGGCCTATGCTCTGCTCTATTTTCTTCAATTATAAATGCAAATATAAAGAATGGGGTACTCACTATGGAGTTTCTTATGACTCGGTGGTGCAACCTCTTTTTCGTACCTATATTATGATATCAAATCCCACCCCTTGGATGCTCTGCTCAACTATGGAACACGTACTATACAAAATAATGGAACCCTTTATCTTTCTAGTGGCCCAATATTTAACATATCCCGACAATTATCTAGGGTTAGGGTTTTTTCATACTCATCCCTAAATTGGTGATAATGTTTTGGACCATCTAGAATATTCTTGAAAGTCCACACATGTATAGTCCCACATAGTAATGGGGGATAATGTGACATCCACTCATACCATGGTGGTCAACAAGATAGGTTAACTTGTCGGAGGCATAACTTCTGCATACAAACTCCAATTTAGAAAAATTGTGCATCATTGGAAAGGTATCGATGTGTATAAGAGAATTAAGGGGATACAATATATTCTTGCAAAGTTTGACTCCCAAAAATGTCATTTGATTCCTCAAAATGGCTCTGAAAAGTTCTAGACCCCAAATCTCCAAGCCAAGACCTCCCACTAAAATGGACCTTGCAAGACAACTCCATTTTTTCTACCTATAAAGTACTAATATGTATGAAAAAATATATGATAATCCATTTTGGATCACTTCTAGAAATTTGAGATTGTTAGCACAACTACCACCATCAAAACCCATTCACCATGAGAAAACATATTTTCCAGGAATCAAAATATCACTTTCGTCAATATTATATGTTGATCTCTTCCTCTCCTAGAGTTTCAAAACACTCTAATACCACTTGATGTAGCACTAACTCTTATCAAAATTACACAGCATAAAATCACAACACAAAATCACACAATTAAGAAATCTTACACACAAGAATCAACAACATGGAACTCAATCTTTATTCATTTGATGCAAATGAATCAATTCTCAGTTCCTTATATTCATAGAATCATCAAGGTCTCTAGACTCTACATAGACTCACTTAGGCTAATCTATGAGAGTCTTGAAAGGCATGTGATCATGTCAAGGCTTTACATGTATAAGCTATAAGAGACAGTTTGGCTCCAAAGACTCTTTATTTCATTAGGTATCTCAAAAAATACATAATTCAAATAACACAAACTAATTGTTGTCTCTTGACCTTATATGTACAATCCATAATTCAAAGTTCGAATATTCAAAGCCAAATTAGGAAAATATGCACATGTAGGAAATTCTAGATTACTTCTTTATGTTTTGTGTTTTACTTGGGAACCCACCTTAAACTTAGTATTTTTTGATGAAATTTAGAAGGAAGGTAGAGTAATTTTTCTATACAATATATAAAAAAAAATTAGAGTCTAATTCCCAATATTGAATGTGCACAAAGAAAAACATTAAACCCCTAATTTTGTAGAATTTTAGGAAAACTAGTTATATTGGTTTAGGACATCTAAATAATGTCAAAAATCAATAAATTTTATTGAAAAATGTGATCACATATAAAAATGTGTCGTTTACATCCTATCCAAATTTCAAACCTTGACTCCAAAGTATGCATGCTATTAAAAATACTAAGCCATTGTCATTGCAAAAATGAAATCTAAACTTTGTTTCTTCACTAGTTATGGATTTGGTGACATGGTCTAAACTTACTTTATGATTTTTAAATTTGATGTGTAGATATAGAAATACCTCCACTAGAAAATATAAAAGATTCAATTGTTAATCCCAAGGTATGAGTGTATACCAATGAAAATATTGAAACATTATTATGCATGGTAGAATTCTAAAAAACTTGAAACAACACTAAACTAAACTAGAAATGTTTCTAGGTGGTGTAGCATTGCCAAAACCACATGGATGCTCCTACATCATTGATTATTTCCCATTGCTTTTAGGAAGATCATATATTAACATGAAAAAATCGTGGTGCATGAGAGAAAGAAAGACACCTAGATCATATTAAAATATAAAAGATTCAATTGTTAATCCCAAGGTATGAGTGTATACCAATGAAAATATTGAAACATTATTATGCATGGTAGAATTCTAAAAAACTTGAAACAACACTAAACTAAACTAGAAATGTTTTTAGGTGGTGTAGCATTGCCAAAACCACATGGATGCTCCTACATCATTGATTATTTCCCATTGCTTTTAGGAAGATCATATATTAACATGAAAAAATTGTGGTGCATGAGAGAAAGAAAGACACCTAGATCATCAACAATGATGGAAGAATATTCTAGCTACTAACAATGAAGGACAAGGAATTGAGAGAGTTGTTAGTCTTTCCAACACTGAAGTTATTTAGTATAATAAAAGACTTAAAACTATTTCCAATATCTTATTCACTATCCCCAAGATATCAAACAACTTGGATATATAGGCCATATGGAATGTCCTGGGAATTTTCTCCAATTTGTATTTATTGTTCCTTCAATGTTCATCCATGATCATTTGTGTACATGTGTCAATACAAATTAATGAATTATATATTTTTCAAATGATACTTTCTATGAGGTTAGTAAAAGTGAGGCATTTTTAACTCCACCATCAAGGCTTAATACTCCACATTGATATATTTCTCTCTCATGCTTAATTGTTCTTTTGCTTATGTGTGTTAATACTCCACATTGATATATTTATCCCTCATGCTTAATTGTTCTTTTGCTTATGTGTGTGCTTGTGCTTTCTTTTATAAATGATCCAAGTGCATGTCATGGGAAACTTTTGCAGAATAGATCCCCTTAGTTATAGCATGTTAACTAAATAGATTCTATTGTCAATAATGTTGAATAGATTCGACTTAGAACAAAAAAAAAAAGCATAACGAAAAAGAGCATTTAGAGAATACATATTGTAATCTATAAATGTGAGAATAAGTAGACTATTTTCCATTTATCTATGAATTTGGTTATGTTATATTGCTTAAATTTTAAATAATATTCATTTTAATTGTAAAAATGTGTTTCCAATCAAATATATCCTTACAAAATCATTTTATAATGAATATATAAACATTGGGTGATTTAGAATGTCACACCACAAACTACACCATTTGGCATTAGAGTGAGGTTGGAAGTTGTCAAAGAGGGAATTGAATGAGAAGGAGGCTTAGAGAAGAAAATGATGGTGATAAGAAGTTGAAGAAGGATAATGAATAGATAGTTATAAGTATTAAGAAGAAATCTATAGGTCTTGGAAAACAAAAAATGAAGTACAAAAGACAAAGAGAGTGTCTCAGAGCTATAACAAGAAGAAGAAAAAGAAGAAGAAAGTCAAGATGAAGGTGGAAATGTTGCACTACAACTAGTAAGGTTGTTGAAACATACAAGGGAGGAAAGTTTGAAGTTTCTTGTTATGATAAAAGTTGGAAGGAAGAAGAATTGATAGAATACCTTAACAAAATGAAAAGATATTTCAATTTTGAGAGCGGTCAAATGTCTATGTAAATGGTAGCTTATCTAGGTAGCCTCAACCTACATGGGAAATGAGTGAGAAATTGTATATATAAGAGGTCAAT